>SJYC01057137.1:0-54858 GCA_006408675.1 Madoqua kirkii
TCTTGGGAACATTTGCTGAAGTTAATTAAAAGCAAATAGTCCTCACTCTGACAGCTTACAGTGCCACCTACAAACCAATAACATAAACAGTGTGCACTTCCGTTGTTCTGGCTTGGGATTGCCTAGACAGCCACAGCTCTTTCAGAGAGGGGGATGAGCCTACTTCTGTAGGAAAGATGGGCATGACTGCTAAGGAAAACCACAAGGATAGTCTCAGTTCCATCTGAACCAACCTAGCTGCCCTCATTTAAAACACATAGTTAGAATATGGTTTTCCTCAATTTCCAGTTGTAATTTTCAGTTTGGAAAATTAAAAATAATCTTTCCAGGACTTCCCTGGTGGTCCAGTGGTTAAGACTTTATCTTCCAGTGCAGGGGATGAGGATTCGATCCCTGGTCCGGGAGCTAAGATCCCACATGTCTCAAGGCCAAACAAATAAAGCATTAAAAAAAGAAGCAATATTTGTAACAAAATTCAATAAAACATCTAAAAATAGTCCACATCAAAAAAAATCTATCATTTGGGGACAAAATAAAAATAAAAATTTGATTTATATGTCATTTTATGATCACTTTTTCTTTGCAGAAATGGCATTCCAAAGCAACCAACTGGACACGTTATGCTTTCTTAACACAGTGGAAGTCTTAAAGTATAATTATAATAATGGCCTATTTGCTTCCTTTGCCAGTTGGTGATGGAGTTTTGTGGTGCAGGCTCTGTCACTGACCTGATCAAGAACACAAAAGGTAACACATTGAAGGAGGAGTGGATTGCATACATCTGCAGGGAGATCTTACGAGTAAGTGACAACATGGGAGACCTTGGGAGGTATTGAACTGTACTCTGACCTTCCACTAGTTCGTTCCGTAATTCATGTTGGAAACCTCCTGAGAGCTTTATTCTGACGGTGATGGTGGCAGTGGTATGTGTTGTGGTCTGCTGTTATGAAGCTCCCATTCTAAATAGGCTTCACTGGTGGCTCAGTGGTAAAGAATCTGCCTGACAATGCAGGAGACACAGGTTCGATCCCTGGGTCAGGAAGATCCCCTAGAGGAGAAAATGGCAGCCCACTCCAGTATTCTTGCTGGGAGAATCCCATGGACAGAGGAGCCTGATGGGCTACAGTCCATAGGGTCGCCAAGAGTCAGATACAACTGGGCACACACAACAAAAAAACTGAATAGGCATGTGCACTCTCATTTGCAGGGTTAGCTGGGTGATTTCCCTTAACCTGGGATTCATTTCCTATGGAGTTTCCGGTTGGAATTCTGATTTTAGATCGCAGAGATAGTTTTCCACTTTGGAGATGGATTGTTTAAGGATATTTTGGTCATTCGTTTGAGTTTTCAACTTGTGAAAGTTTATAACTAATTTAAGGCTTGTATGACGTTAGCTATTTTAGTACATAAAACCTAGTTTAGCTGATTTTACCTTAAAAAGTTTCTTTGAGACAGTCTCTAAAATCAGTCAAAACAGTTGGGCAAGAGTGTGCCCATCTGCCCAGTTTTGCCCACAAATTCCAGAGTCAGACAGTCTGGACAGCAGTGTCAGATTTCCTGAGTTCACTTCAGGAAGATAACTAGTCATATTTTAGTTTGGATCAGTTTAATTATCTCTTGCTATTAATAAGGAGGCTACTATGTTCACTGAACATTCCTATACTAGATCTGCTTGACATTTATTTATTTGTTCTGCCTTCTTAATATAAGGGAATAAAACATAAAACTATTTCATAAATTAGAATGTTTAATATGGTAATGATGTTATGTCTCCCCAGTCTGATCCTTGGTGTCATGAACTGCCTATTCAAATCCTTCTAGATACACTTGTGGATGTACAAGCTGATTTTTAAAACACTATATGGAAATAACAAAAGGCCAAGAATAATCAAGGCAATTTTGAGGAACAAAGGTGAAAAATTTATGTTGCCAGTTTTCAGGACTTCTTATAAAGTTGCTAAGTAGTTAAGACAGGGTGGTATTGTCATAAGGCTAGGCAAATGGTCAAGGAAATAGAATGGAGAGTCCAGGAACAGCCCCACTTCTTCTGGTCACCTGATTTACAACCAGAGAAGTGCTACAGTGCGTGGAAAAAGCACAGAAAATAAATAAAAAATGACAGCGCTCGGGTACCCAATGCTTGAATTTGCAAGCACTGATATAATATGATTTACTTCAGTATGCCAGTTTCATATTCTTTTAGGTTACAGTGTATCTGAGAAACCACCTAAGAACAAGTCTGTTTTTAGAACTCATACCACATAAAAGCCAAAGTCAGGATAATTCATGAAAAATGGAACACAATGAGGTTGAGATGTCACTGAATAATTATTTCACATAATGAGCGCAAAGTCACAAATATAAAGCACTAAAAATGACGGTGGTGAACATTAACAAAGGAAATAAAAATTGCTGTTTTCCTCTATTTTTGATGTGAGCCATTGGTTAAAGCTAATGGGAAATTTCTTGGTTGGTCTGAGGAATACTGTACTTAATTAAAATTATATAATAGGAAGTGAAAGTGTATAATAGAAGGTAAATTTTAAACTTTTAAATTCAAAAATTGCCCCCAAAAGTGGGGACTTCTGTTAAATCAGTTTTCTGTACAGACGCTGTAGATGTTCCGGGTACCAGCTGGCAAGTACAGGTGGTCCTGACTTCAGAGTGCTGTTAGCTGAAACATGTGCATGTTGGAACCAATCATATCATGGCTTGTGTGGTTCCTTGTTACCCGAGTCAAAGTTGATATGCAAGCGTTTCATTTAGCACAGTACATGCATTGTAAGGACTGCCTGTATATTTCAGTTTATACTGATCAGTTGCTTGCAGTTTAGAATAAATGAATATTGTGCTACATTTGAATTATGACCACATGAAAGATATGAATACAATAATGAAAGTATCTCTGGGTAAGTTTAATTTTTTTGGATCATTAACATCCAAAATACGTTTTTTTGCATCTGGATTTATATTCCTATTAACCTTCCCAACTTGCTGTCACTCCAGGGGCTGAGTCACCTGCACCAGCATAAAGTGATTCATCGAGATATTAAAGGGCAAAATGTTTTGCTGACTGAAAATGCAGAAGTTAAACTAGGTAAGAACAGAATCCAGTGAGCCTAGGAATTACAGGAATTGGTAGGATTGTTTCAGCTGTTTTTCTTTTTAAATAATGAATGTAAATGTATCACTGTGTATTTGGAGGTCATTGTGCCTAGACTGGAAAGGAACATGTTTCTTTTCCTATTTAAAAAACATTGTTTAAAAGCACTTTTAGGAGTGAACTGGTATACAATATTATAAACAGAACCATGTGCCTAATCAATACGTAGAAATAACTGAGCTTATTTTTTAAGCAAAGAGCCTTTAGATTAGAAGTGGCTGACCTTGAAATGGTTTCCCATATCTTATAGTTTATCTATGTTGTTGCTGCTGTAACAGAACAATGATGACTTATTTTTTAATTGAAAATATCCAAGCACATTTAGAATAATGGATTTCCTGCTATATTCCCCTATATTTTTTTCTATTCCTCTATATTTTAAGTGCTATTTTCATCAATTTCATTATTACCTAGGGCACCTGTACAAAATGGATGCTTGATATTCTACTTTACACACACATAGATTATCCCACTTTCTTCTGCCACTTATCAGTGAGGGAATCCTTTTCTCTGGTCTTTCCATTAGAACCCTTCCCGCAATAAATCTGGGATTTTCCAGAAAAGGTAGAGAATGCTCACATGCATTTGACTGCTTATGTATATAAGAGCATACATTGACAGTTATCCTATAAGATATGCAATTTGTCTTCTAGAAAAGAATCACTGTCCATATGATTGTTTCTTTTCAAAGAGATTTAAATATCTCCTGTGTTTATATCCCAAACATTCGTTCTTGCCTTTTTGTTAAAATATATAATTTCCATTTTTTTTCTTAGTTAGCATTTGGGGCCAAGCTTTTATCTCATGAATATTCCCTTTTAAAACAAAAGCATACATTAAGTAGGGAAAAGTTATATATGTACTGACTACATAAGCTGTCCTCAGAATGTTCACTCATCACTATTAACAGTTATTTGTGAAAGACTATTATGTTCCAGGTCATGTACATAATGCTTGAAGGTAGATGATTTCACCTAAACATTATAGCAGCTCCATGTGACTCTTAGCATCCTCATTTTATGGATTAAGAAAATGAACCTCCAAAAGGTTTATCTATTAGGTCACATACGAATAAGTGTCAGAAATGAGATGCAAATTTAGGCAGTCTGACTCCGAAAACTTAGCTGATTACCACTTTTTTTGCTGCCTCTAAACACTCTCCTTTATGGTCCAAGCTTGCCTTTTATTTAACACCTATTTTTGGTCCTCCATGGAGCCCTGATATAACCAGATATAACTCCTTGTGCTTTTCTCATTGGTGTACTTTATTCATTTATATTAATATATGCAATTTAAACATATACATTCACTAGAGATTATCATGGAGAAGGCAGTGGCACCCCACTCCAGTACTCTTGCCTGGAAAATCCCATGGATGGAAGAGCCTGGTAGGCTGCAGTCCATGGGGTCACTAAGAGTCAGACATGACTGAGCGACTTCACTTTCACTTTTCACTTTCATGCATTGGAGAAGGAAATAGCAACCCACTCCAGTATTCTTGCCTAGAGAATCCCAGGGATGGGGGAGCCTGGTGAGCTGCCGTCTATGGGGTCACACAGAGTCAGACACGACTGAAGCGACTTAGCAGCAGCAGCAGCAGAGATTATCATGGGCTTCCCTGGTGGCTCAGACGGTAAAGAATCTGCAATGCAGGAGACCTGAGTCGGGAAGATCCCCTGGAGAAGAGCATGGCTCCCCATTTCAGTATTCTTGCCTGGAGAATTCCATAGACAGAGGAGCCTGGCAGGCTACAGTCCTCGGAGTCACAAAAAGTCAGACACAATAGAGCAACTAACACACACACACACACACAGATTACCATACTAAAGTAAGTCAGACAGATGTCATATGATATCACTTATGTGTGGAATCTGAAAAGAATAATGCAAATAAACTTAATTACAAAACAAATAGACTCACATAGAAAATAAACATGGTTATCAAAAAGAAAAGGTGGAGGAGAGATAAATTAGGAGGTTGGGATTAGCATGTGCAGACTGCTATATATAAAATAGATAATCACCAAGTATTTACTGTATAGCACAGGGAACTCTACTCAGTACTCTGTAATAACCTATAGGGAAAAGAATCTGAAAAAGAGTAGATATGTGTATCTGTATAACTGAGTCACTTTGCTGTACACCTGAAAGTAATAGAACACTGTAAATCAACTATACTCCGATCTAAAATAATTAAATATATATATTTAATTTAACTGCAGTCACAATAGTGAAAAGGAAGAAGCATCCTGAGTGCCCTCAACAGATGCACGTAAACAAAATGTGGCACCTACAAACAATGGAATAATATTCAGTCTTAAAAAGGGAGGACATTCTAATGCGTTCTGCAACATGCATTAACCTTTGAGGAATTACATTAAATAAAATAAGCTAGTCTCAAAAAGACTAATACTGCTTGATTCCGCTTATATGAGGTATCTGTCTATAGTAGACAGATTCATAGAAACATAAAGTAGAATGTTGCTTTCAAGGCACTTGGGGCAGGAGGGAGAAAGAGGAGTTAGTGTTTAATGGTTCAACTGAGGAAGATGAAAAAGTTCTGGAGTTGGATGGTGGTTATGGTTGCACTGGAAACTGAATGTACTTAATACAACAGTGTCGGCTATGAGGTGGTTAAAATGGTAATTTTATGTTGTATATTTTACCACGATAAAAAAATACTCATTCATTTTATCACCGTATGAGATCTTAGATCACAAACTATTCATTTGTCTTTCCTTAACTAGTGGACTTTGGAGTCAGTGCCCAGCTTGATCGAACAGTGGGCAGGAGGAATACCTTCATCGGAACACCCTATGGATGGCGCCAGAAGTTATTGCCTGTGATGAAAACCCAGATGCCACGTATGATTTCAAGGTATATCTTCTTACTTTTCAGAAGTTTCCAGGCATGCCTAAACATCTCACTCTGAGACTCGTAGAGAATTTGCTCAAGGCTTTGGGCTTGTGATTTGTATAAGTCAAGTTAGTTAGTGTTAGTGTTAGTCGCTCAGTCGTGCCCAACTCTTTTGAGACCCCATGGACTATAGTCCACCAGGCTCCTCTGTCCATGAGATTTTCCAGGCGAGGATACTGGTGTGGGTTGCCGTTTCCTTCTCCAGGGGATCTTCCCAACCCAGGGATCAAACCCGGGTCTCCTGCACTGCAGGCAGATTTTTTACCGACTGAGCTACAAAAGCCGTTTCTTGAGTTTAAAATTATGACATTCAAGTGAGAATCTTTTTAACAAACTCACTCATCATATCTCATTGCCTATTTGTAAAAAAAATGCATATATATATTTAAGCCATTTTCTATGTTCTTTTAATCTTCTCTTGCTTCTTACTAGAAAATAGATTTCTATTTTGGTTGTAGTTTAGATTTTTGGCAAAGCACATGTATTCTGAGAGCTTTTTATGTTAAAAGAAATCAAGACATGAGTTCATTTTCTTAGGTCATCTTTTTCTGGTTAAAAATAATTATCTTTAATCATTTCTACATAGTTCAAAGTTTAATTATTAGAGTTTCTTTTTAAAATGAGAGAGAATCAGATGGGATGTTGATAGCTACTTTATGGTGTTTCAATAGCCTATTGCCATGTTTGATAGAAATTTGATTTGTGGCTTGATGTTTTATATCATCAACTGGAAAATTGCTAGTAACTCAAAGCAGTGTTTAAGTGGAGAGGTGGAAGTTCTCTCCTTCTCCAAGAAGCCCTCCTCTTTTCCACAGGTGCATGGACTTTTCACCAAAGGACTTTAATGATTACTTTGAAACACCCTCATCTTACACAATCCATACCCAGTTACTGGTCTTCTCACAGATGTGGCCCCATATCCCCAAGCTCTCTGTTCAGAGATTTTCCTAAATACTACCGTGTTTCTCTATGATGCACTCCTACATAAATATATATAGGAGTATAAATATCCAATATATAAAATACAAATGTCCAATTTACCAACAAAAGAGCCTCTGAAGAGTATATTTGAAGAATTCCTCTATTAAAGAACATTTTTAGTTCTCCACATATGGTGTTATTATTGAAATCAGGTCACAAAGATGCAAACATTGCAATGTCTTTGGGACCCAGTGTCTCAGGGCTCGAACAAAATTATTTGCCTCTTTGGAGAAATGGAAGTTGAAGGTCGAAAAACAAAATAATCTTCTGTAAATTTCCTCCTTCTTTCACAGTTAGTCACTGTAATAACCTGACAACAATCTGTCTGAACACAGCTGCGAAGTTAAAAATTAATCTTTGCCAAAATAAATGTCATTTTTTTAAACTGTTAATGATAAGCACATTTAAATAATTTAATTTGCAAATCCCTTCAGAGGAGCCACTACAAAATATATGTCCCAGACCAGATATGTGTACCATGATTGGCTATAAGCAATTCTTCAAACTATAGTTATACTTAAGTGCTAACTGGTCTATATCTTGGCCACAGATATTTTAAATTGCTTTATTACATACCAAAGTGAATCAGAGTATTTCAAACATTTAACCTCATTTTAGCCTGTATTTTGTCTGCCTATAATATATGTGGGACTTTTGTTCTATGGCATAAAATAGATCCCTGTGACTTAGCTATTATTTTCAGTAGAGTAACTAGAAGAGGACTCCTCTGATCAAGCCAGAGCTTGGACTTAAACTGATATCTTTATCTCTTTCTTCAGATTATGGTTTATAGTCAGATTAAGGAATATAGCTTGAGGTTGGTGAAAAGTTTTTGAGCTTAATGCATAATCCTAGTGTGAACAAAACCTGATGTATAATCATAGATGTGGACAAAGCCTGATGCATAACCCTAGGTGTGGACATAACCAAATGTATGAATAACCACAGGAAGCTTTGTGCTGCACTGGGAGGTTTCAGAGGCGCTGGAAGGTCCTGAGACAAATCAAAGACTAATTTATGTGTCTTTTATTAGAAGATAAAGGGTCATGATGAGAGAACAGATTCAACTGTATCAGCCATTTTAGACCTTCAGTGCAACTTACTTTGTTTGGATTGTCATAAATGTAGGTTGTATAAGAGAAGGAAAAAGTCATGGCAAGAATATGGCTTCGTTGGCCACTTGTCATGAGTGAAAGAAGGGTGGATTAGGAAGACCAAGCAGAAAGGAAGATTTGGGGGTTCTTTGAAGATTCGTTTCAACCACTTTGCAGTTTTTCTGTAGATCAGAGAGGAAGCTGTACTTTAAATAATCTTGCTGCTTCTTTCTCAGCATCAGATCTTATCCTTTTTCTCTGTTCATTATTCTTAGGAATGTGGCCTGTCACCAGGAGACAGCTCAACAATACATTGACTTTCAAAACCATTTATTCATTCACTCGGTGTGTATTTATTGAATACTCCCTATGCAAAAGGAATTAGCCAAGCTCTACCTGTATATGCAGTTTTTTACTAGAAAATCCATTCACGGCCTTATCAAAGTTCAGTGGTTTGTGGCTGTGTTTCGTTGTCCATTTGACCTAGTATGTATCCTAGCCTCAGAAACTGACCTTAACACTTCAGTCTCTCATGTGCTATAGATACTTTCAGCCTAGAGGACACGTTTAGAATAAGAGATGAGTTGAAGGCAACTGGGCTTTGTCGGCTTTTCTTTCACAAAAGCCCTTTCTTTCAAATACAGACAAAATGCAAAGGACTATAGTTTGTTTTTATTATTTATTTCTTTTTTTAAGATTTTTAAAATTTACTTTTGGCTGTGCTGTGTCTTTGTTGCTGTGTGGGCTTTCCTCTAGTTGCAGCAAGCAGGGGCCGGTCTCTAGGCACGGCACACAGGCTTCTCCTTGAGGAGGCTCCTCTTGCGGCGAGGATGGGCTCTAGGGCACTCCACTGCAGTAGCTGCAGCTCCTGGGCGCTGGAGCACAGACTCAACAGCTGAGGGGCACAGGCTTATCTGTTGTGCAGCATGTAGGATCTTCCTGGGACAGGGGTTGAACCTGTGTTTCCTGCATTGTCAGGCAGATTCTTTACCATCGAGCCACCAGGAAAGCCCCTGAGTATTATTTTATCTGCCTAATCCCAGGGACAAGGGAGCCTGGTGGGCTGCCATCTATGGGGTTGCACAGAGTTGGACACAACTGACGTGACTTAGCAGCAGTAGCAGTAGCAGCGTCTTTAGAAACTGCTGGGTTTGTTTTATTAACTATAGCAATTCAATAAAATAGGAGCTCCTATATAAGAAAAATAGGCTGAAGAGCCCATGCTTTTTCTTGCAGTCTGGTTTTGTCTGATACCTGCTGGGCACCGTACGCCACTGACTGAAAGTAGCCCCTACCCTAAGGAGGAGGCAGAATCTCATTTGCCTGGTGTGTTCCCTTTCCCCTAGAGCCCTTCCTTGCTTGTTTTCAGAACATCTGTCAAAACACTTCAAGCAAAAGGCAAGGTTTCATTTTCCTGATAAGTACGTGGGGCAATAATGAAAGCTTTCTCATTTAATAATAAGCATTCAAAAGACTTGGAATTAATAAAACTGTTCAAAATTCCTAGGCTGTTTAAATTGTTATTTTTTTTTAACTTGAGTTTCATTTCAGTTAGATGGGGATTTGCCAAGTGTTTTATAGTCCTATGTATTTATTGGTTTAACAGAACTACTCACTAACGGACGTTCTCTGTGGGCAGGAGCCCGTTTGGAGTTGCATAAAGGCTGGCACAGCTGTCCACAGGAGTGCTACACAGCCATCTGAACAATGAGATAGTGTATATGCTGAAGTTGGGAGTGTACATGCTGAAGTTGGGAGTGTACATGCTGAAGTTGGGCAGATTCCAAGATACAGTGTGAGGTACACAAAGCAGCTTCCAGTACACCTAGCAGAGTCTAGTTCACCCCTACCTGATGGATGAATGGCATGTGGATGGAGAACTTAAACTTCTTTTTTTTTAACTTTTTATATTGAAGTATAACTGATTAACGGTTTTGTGATAGTTTCAGGTGGACGGCAAAGGGACTCAGCCGTACATATACATGTATCTGTTCTCTCCCAAGACTCCCCTCCTACCCAGCATGGCACTTAACATTGAGCAGAGTTCCCTGTGCTATACAGTAGGTCCTTGTTGGTTATTCATTATAAACACAGCAGAATGTCCATGTTAAACTTCTTATTTTGTATATCTTTCTGTAACTGTTCCAGCTTTTTAAACCATAAACTGGTCATGCTTTTACTGTGGCTTAGTCAAGTAAGAGAAGTATGGTGAAATGGTGTATCCCCTCTACCCCACCACCCATCCACTGGCCTGATCTGTGCTAATGTCATTTGTTATCCACCTAAACTCTGAGACTTTGCACACAGGTGCTGTGGACCATTTAAAGACATAGATGTCTCCTGCAGGTTTTGGGTGAGGATTGGCTGGCTGTAGAGCAAGTACTCATTCTCCTGTGTTACAGATAATTGGCTTTATTCAGACAGAAGGAAAAGCACCCCTGAAGCTAAGAGGCTCAGCTGGAGAGAAAGTGAGCACTTGCCTAGCCAGGGAGCATCACCGAGGTGTATGCGATGTGCTTTGGGAGAGGATGATCATCACATTGCAGAGTGAGGTTTGCCTCTCACATGAGGCCTGACCTCTGTCTGCTGAAATTTCAACAAAGCTCCCATCCCTGTGTGGCAGGAAGAAAGGATGATGCAGACACTAACGTTACTGTTACTGGCAGAGACAAATTTCTATCCAACATATTTCTTGTGCTCCATGCTCACACCCACTTGCATAGGACATTTTAGTCGGATATACTACCACCTCATCCAGGCTCTCAGTTGATCCCCAGGTGAAGAAAAGAACCTGTTCTCCCAATATTTTCCCTATGGTCACATTACACATGTATATGAACAAGGTATTCTGGGGGAAATGAGACTGTGAATAACTACCTCTGAAGAAGGCTGAGCACCAGAGAATTGGTGCTTTCAATTTGTGGTGCTGGAGAAGACTCTTGAGAGTCCCTTGAATAGCACGGAGAACAAACCAGCCAATCTTAAAGGAAATCAATCCTGAATATTCATTGGAAGCCTTGATGCTGAAGCTAAAGCTCCAATACTTTGACCACCTGATGCAAAGAACTGACTCACTGAAAAAGACCCTGATGCTGGGAAAGACAGAAGGCAGGAGAAGAGGGGAGCAACAGAGGATGAGACAGCTGGATGGCATCCCCCTCTCAATGGACATGAGTTTGAGCAAACTCCAGGAGATAGTGAAGGCCAGGGAAGCCTGGTGCGCTAAAGTCCATGGGGAATCAGACACGACTGAGCAACTGAGCAACCTCCACTTGAATGACCTGTCACCCTGATCTCACCACCGTGGTCCTTCTTATATATAATGTAGTGTATATGATATAGGGCATGTCAGGCCTTTGAAGGTGGATAGGATTGGTTTGAAATGTAGACATCACTTCCTTGCACTATATAACTTCAGGGTAGTTATTTAACCTTTCTGAGCCTCTGGGAGTAACAGTTGTGTATGACAAGGCTATATTAAAATAAAATGAACTGACATATATAAAGGAATTGATTCACTACCATTTGATAAGTAGTCAATGTATGGTAGTTAATATTCATGTTTATGTTTCATATGAAGGTACTGCCATTTGGAGACATTTTGACCCCAAAAAAGTCCTAGCAATATCACAGAATTTGAGCCACCTATTTGTACTATACACCTCTAATTTTCTGCTTACATTGAGCCAGAATCTGCTTCTCTACAACTTAACCTCTAGATTTGGATGCTGCCCTTTGGGGCCACATAAAATAAATTCATTTTGCTTTTTCCAGGTGTAGCATTTCCAAAAAGAGAATAAGTTGCATGTTGAAAGACTGATTTCTGGTCTTCATTAAAAAAAAAACAACAACAACAAAAAAACGACTGCCTTCTTGGTCTTGGCAAAACTTGGTAGACTCTGCTGCACCAATTGCACCTGTTATGAAGCTCTTGTTTGTGAGCTCCAGACCACCCTGCTAGCCTCTGCTCAGGGGTGATGGAGTTAGAACTCAGCTAACCCCATTTCTGCTTAGCCATCTGGGTAGATCGCAAGGCTGGAGGAGGAAGGACACACCTTTTCCTGTTTGCTTCCTCTAAGCTTCCTGTTTACTCCTGTAACATCCCAGAAACTTCTTTGAGTACCAGGGCTCCTTGTCACTCACTGGTTTGCTCGTTGAACTGCCAGTCACTGGTAATTGGACCCAGGATTTGTCTGTGCCAGTATTTGTTAAATACCCACATGTACACTGCCTTGTGTTAGGAACTTTGCATATATACCTTGTTTTTAATTGTTACTATTTTAAATGTTTGTTTAATTTGTTTGGCTGTGCTGGGTCTTAGCTATGGCACGTGGGATCTTTCATTGTATTGTGTAGATCTCTAGTTGTGGCACGAGGGCTCCATTGTGTGGCACGTGGACTTTGCTCTGAGGCATGTGGGATCTTCATTCCTCAACCAGGGACTAACGCATGCCCTGCATTGCAAGGCAAATACTTAACCAGTGGACCACCAGGGAAGTATCCTGCATATCTTACTGAATTCTCATATTAACCGTGCAAGATAGGTGTTCTATTCATGCTACAAGTGAGGACATCGGTTCAGAGGGTCAAGGGGGGTCACCCCAGGTCTGCTCACTACGCAACATGTGTTCTTTCTACCTCTCAGGGCACACTGGGGCTCTTCTCCTGCCCACCGCCTACCATCCTCCCCCCAACCCCCACCTCTCTCTCCTTGTATGGCTGGTTTGGCCTTCTGAAAGTCCTGTTCACTTGTTGAGCAACTCAGCTCCAAGAGGAATGGCCTCTTGTTATGTTCAAGTTCCTTTGTGCCATCTAGCCCCCCACCAGCCAGAAGTTGTGTGCTTGCCTCTGCCTTCTCGGAGGTACTAGAATTTGTCTCTGTTCTGTTGGTGATGCACACAGCACTGAGCTATTAATCATGCTGCCGGCCCGGCTGCACAGCACCTCTAGAATAATGAATTACCCAACTCCTGCCAGAATGAGTCACACCACGGCCACGGAGGAAACTTATCTCTCCCAACTCTCTCCTCATCTTGTTTCTCCTTCTTCCCTCTCTCGTCTCCTGTGATCTGTCTTGCCAGTTGTAATTGGAACATTTTCTCCTGTATTTAAGTTCTGAAGTGTCTCTGGGACTTGCTAATATATCCAAAGGCTTAAACAAGGCCCATCAAGGACGTTTATTGCTTTCTAGCACGGGCAGTTAAGCATAGCTTACAAGCAGCTTTGGGTATATATGGCCAGGAATATAAATGTTCCTTTTGGAATACAAGAGAATCCCAGAAAGGGAAGAAAAAAAAAAAAGATCCTAATAATGATATCAAATGAAGGCTTAAAGAAGAAATAATCTCTGGCCTGGTCATGTGACAAAGGAGGCACCGGAGTTGGGATGTTGTGCTCTTTCGTTTGAAGGGGTTGTTTGGCGAGGTTGGGGAAAGCAGCCAGAGAGAAAATTTGAGATGCTGTGTACTAAATGAAGGAAACATCGCTCTTTTCACTAACCCTTCCTGCTTTTGGTGGCATAAAAGGAGGATCACCTAACAACTGGGACCTCTCTTTTTCCTTTCTATCGAAATATGCTTCCTCAAATGATTTCTCTGTACATACGATCACTAAGAAATGTTTGTAGCCATACTTACATTTCTTGTGTCACCAGAAGTCTGGAGGAAGGCAGGTGAGGACTGATTGATGTCTTCAAAACATGGACTCCTGCCTTCCTGCCCTGTCATCCTTAATTTGTTGACTTATTGCCTCATGGTGGCAAGATGGATGCTGTAACTCCAGATGGCATGTTTGTATTCAAGGCACTAAGGAGTGGGAAAGAGTTGTCAAGACACCAGCTGTATTTGTCATTTATTTCAGGAAAAGCAAAAGCTTTCCCAGAAGATGTTTGCCTGGGTCTCAGCAGCCAGAACTAGGTCACTTCCTTGACTGCCATCCTTAGGCGAGGGAAATCTGGATACCAAGTTTAGCTTTCCTATGCACTGAAATGGAGGCAGCAAGGGTAGTGCAGATTGAAATGCCTGTTGGGTTAGCCAGCAAACAATACTGGCCAGACCCAGTTCAAGGGAGGCCACTGAAGGCTAAACTAGGCAGGCAAAGGCAGTCTTACCTTACAGTTGAAGACAAGAAATGACGAATTATTCTTGAGCCCACTGTGTGCCGGGTTTTATGTTAGGCAGCATGCCTGCATACATACATGTCACAATTGGCTGTTGTGTAGTGGAAAGCTGAGCTCTGTGCGGTCTTCTGGATGCAGTTAAATTAGGAACCTGAACTTGAACCTGGGACTGTCTGACTTATTCACACTGCCTCTAGGAAGTTGAGCACTGGTTTCGGATGTGCCTCACTGAATTTCAACATCTTCATCTGAGTCACCAGCACTTTAAGTTACCTTTAGACAAAGGAGGAATCTGAAGCAATTATTTTATGGGTCCCTAATAAGTTTTTTAAAGTGAGTTATTAGGTTCTTACATTATAATGACTGTTTTAAAAAAAATAACTAGCCTGGGAGGCAGGAGACCCAGCTCTGATTAAAACCTGGCAGCTGCTCTGTGATCTTAAGTCACAGTCTTAAGTCTTTTCTCCTCTGTGAAATGAGAAGTTGGACTAAATGACCTACAGAAGGTCTAAGGGACTTTCCTGGTGATCCAGTGGTTAAGACTCTGCATTCCCACTGCAGAGGGCACAGGTTCAATCCCTGGTCGAGGAGCTAAGATCCCACATGTTGTGTGAACAAAAGCAAACAAACAAAACCATCCTTCTACAGAGGGTCTAGCCTTAAGACACTTAGGTTTTGCTCCTTTCTCTCATTGTCTATTCACTTGACAAGTATTTATGAAGTGCCTACTATGTGCTGGGCACTATTGTAATACTATGTACCAGTCAACAAAGCAAAGATTCCCTGCCCTTGTGGACTTCATGATGAAGTGTGTGTATGTTGTGGGCAGGGGACACAAATAGTGAACAAGAAACATAATAAATTAGTGGTGAGTCAATTACACAGTTGTCAGAAGGTGATTAGTTCTCTGGAGAACAAAAGTGGGAAAGGAGGAGGGGTCTGGCCATGCTGGGAGAA
The DNA here is from genome assembly GCA_006408675.1 of Madoqua kirkii. Classification (NCBI taxonomy): domain Eukaryota; kingdom Metazoa; phylum Chordata; class Mammalia; order Artiodactyla; family Bovidae; genus Madoqua; species Madoqua kirkii. The sequence goes on from SJYC01057137.1 coordinate 15,229, forward strand.
AGGTTGGGTGGCCCTCACTAAGAGCAGAGCATCTGAGCAAAGACTTTCGTGGAGGGGAGAGTCAGTCCACACGTGATTAGAGTCAGTGCTGCAGGCAGAGGGAATATCCAGAGCAAAAGCCCTGAGGTAGGAGGAGTTTGCATGAGTTTTCTGAGCGTTTTCTTCCCCTGTCTGAAAACTAGCCTGGAGCTTTTCTCATCCGAGTTCCATCACTGCCTTTCAACTGTGTTGGCTTTCAAACCAGTTCAAGCTTCCTAGACTTGAAAGCCAGTGAATTTGACTTTGCTATGGCAGGTGGGGACGGAGAGCCCAGCCACCGCCTTCATATTTGCATCTTGGTTCACACTGCACAAACACTCGGTTTCCCAAGATGCTGGATAGGTGGTGGGAGACCTGCCGAGGCCTGGAGTCATATCAGAACAGCCCAGTCCCACCACCATTTCCCGACTGTTTTCTGTTGAATGCCTCCCATGCAGTAAGTGAGTCAGGGTTTTCGTCATGTTCCCCAATGATAGTCTTGTCAGTGAACCATCATGTTCTGATACAAGAGAGCTGTGTGTTCATCTTTACAGTTGCTGCTCTTAAGCCAGCCTGTGATGGCTGAGCTGGGCTTTCTCCATTAGCTCCAAAAAGAACCTCGGTGAGCAAGACCAGCAGCCTGCAGGAAGATTTAGCAAAGTGCCAGGCTGTGCCACTCGTGTGTGTGTGTGTGTGTGACATACTTCAATATACCTTGAAATGAAACAAAGAAAGGATGATAAAGTGATGTTCTATGCAGAGATGTTCTTGGAATCTGTGGACAGTGTTTTTGTGCAGGTGCATTGTTATCTTCAAATGGACTGAGAACTTGTAACATTTATGTGGACGGGTTGATGGGCTCGTGAATTAAAGAATCCCTGCTTGGTCCTAGTATGGGGTTAGGATGTGCCCCAGCCACTTGCTCTAAGGTAGATCACATTTTAGTCAAGAGTCTAGATCCCCTTGAAAGTCCTGCAGGTTGTATGGGCCTCAGTTCCAATACTGAACAGGCCTAGGTGTCACCCACAGGATACTGAAAAGTTTAGTTCTAGGGAATGGCTCAGGGAGGAGTTCATAGTTCTCTTCCAGTTACATCTCCTTGACCTGTGACCTTGACATTTGCTTGGTGGGAGTAGCAAGGGAACTTCACTTTGATCTCTGAAATCTTATGAGGTTACAGGTGAGAATTTAGAATGATATACAAAAGGCAACATATATTTAAAAAGAAAGGGAGTGTGAGAGTCTTCATCAGGATTGTGAACCACTGAACCAAGTGTTATGTGTGTTTCCTTAGCAGTCTTTTTGGCATTTTCTGACTTGGTTTTCTCTTCTCTCGATTTGCTTCCCTTCTATGCACTATTTACAAACAGTTGAGTGGTGCGCACAGAGTTGGGGAGAAGCATATTGCTCAAGATTGCATAGGTCGCGGTGGAGGCATTAGCCCAGAAAATTCTGATAAGAGCATGAAAGTTAATCTGAGAATAAGAAAGATAATAAGGGTATAGGATTTCTACTTTGCATATTGTCTACTTACCAGATAAAAATATATGGTAATATTGTTCATTCATTTAACAAATATATCGAACGCCCACTACTGTGGCCAGCTCTATTCTAAGCACTGAGATACAGCAGTAGACAAAACTAAACAAACACCCTCATTGTGTTTGGTTAAATGATATGAATTGCTGGGCTTTTTTGTAGGTTAAAAACAAATGACTATAAATACTGTATGATCTAGTATCTACTATATGGTCCAGCCACTCCCCTCTTAGGTCTTTATTTAAAAGAAAGAAGAGCATACATCCATACAAAGGCTTGCACATGAGTATTTGTAGCAGCTTTATTTTTAATGGCCTTGAGTGGAAGCAACCCAAATGTCCATCAACAAGTGAACGGATGAACAAGTTGTAGCGTCTGTGTTGGTACAATGGAGCACTACTCAGCAGTAAGAAGGACTGAAGTACTAATACACAAGGCAACATGGATGGGCCTTAAGTACATCATCTTAAGTGAAAGAAACCAGGAGGTTTCATTTATACAAAATTTTAGAAGATAACAGACTAGTCCACAGTAACAAAAAGCAGATCAGTGGGTGCCTTGGAACAGGAACTGGGGTCGGGGACAGATGGGCAGGAAATGGAGACTACAAAGGGGCAAGTGAGACCTCTGGGGAGATGAATGTGTTTGCTGCCTTGCCCGTGCTGATGATTTCACAGGGGCATGAACACCAAACCCTTTCAGTTGGTATACTTGGAGTCTGTGCAATTAATTACTTGACAGTTTTGTTTCAGTGAAGGTATTAAAAACAGTCAAACAGCAGCAATTTCTTGTGGTCCAATCAGTAGGGAACTTTTAGTGATGAATTAATGTTTGAAACCTTCTATTTGTTTTTCATACGTGTATGGAAAATTCACCATGTGTCAGGCACCATGAAAGGTATTATCAACGAGGAGCAAACAAGGCTGTTTTGGCCTGAAGTAGGTTTGAAGAGATGGCTGGACAGCTCTCCCATAGGCATTTCTGAAGCAGTTGCCTGGTTTAGCCCGGGAGCCTTTGTTGACTGTGTTTACCCATGCTTCTGTGCCTTCCTTGTTTTGCAGAGTGACTTGTGGTCTCTGGGAATCACCGCTATCGAGATGGCAGAAGGTGCTCCCCGTAAGTACCTTCCTCTGGGTGAAATCTGTTGCTGGTCTGCTCTGCAGGTGCAGATTCTTCCTTGCCAGTAGCTTTACTTCAGCTACACCGAGCCCTGCGTGGACGCAAGCTGGCGTACCGAGAAAGCAGAGTCATCTAAATCAACCAGGAATCCATTCATTTCAGAGTGGTGTGAGGATTTGTATTTATGAGGCGAGACCAGAAGGGAGAGGAAAGCAGACTCTGAGAAGTCTTGTCTGTCTTATATACTCAGTGTATAGTCTATTCTTCAACTACTCTTCACCTGTAGTCAAACTGGGACTAAACCACAAAGAGTGTAAACGCCAACATATCAGAAATTCAGAGCTGATTTTCAGGGCATGGGTTATGGGAACACTTTCACTCAGTTGCTCTCATTAGTATTAAAATACTAAAGGTTAGGTTGTTAGATTTCCCTGCTTATTTGAGACAGAGTGGGCAGGGCTCTGGCTACCCAAAGAACCTCTGCAGTTCCTGGGAATCTGGAGCACTGGCCCCACCGAGACCCTCCCCAGCTGCATGGTCGTCACCTCCGAGACTCCATTCAGGAAGTGCAACTGAGCAGGGACAGCTGCCACGATCGCTCCTCCCAAGGGCCACCCCCTTTCAGTGACCGAGAATGGCAGGCATATAAGGCCGACCCTTTCCTGGAAGACAGGAGACTCCTTGGAAGGCAGCTTTCACTCCTTCGTTTCCCTCCTTGATTTCCTTAGACTGCAGGACAGCCAAGCACCCTTCCACCCACTGTTTCTCCCTCTCACCTTCACTGCCATCAGACTTCATAGCAATCTGACAACCCTCCCGGCCTTCCTTGGCTCCTTTGCTATTTCCTTTCAGGCAGAAATTTCCTGCAGTGGTATTTTCTCATGTTTAATATCACCTTCAGTTCAGTTCAGTTCAGTTGCTCAGTCGTGTCCGACTGTTTGCAACCCCATGAATCACAGCACACCAGGCCTCCCTGTCCATCATCAACTACCGGAGTTCACTCAAACTCACGTTCATCGAGTCAGTGATGCCATCCAGCCATCTCATCCTCAGTTGTCCCCTTCTCCTCCTGCCCCCAATCCCTCCCAGCATCAGAGTCTTTTCCAATGAGGCAACTCTTCGCATGAGCTGGCCAAAGTACTGGAGTTTCAGCTTTACCATCATTCCTTCCAAAGAACACCCAGGGCTGATCTCCTTCAGAATGGACTGATTGGATCTCCTTGCAGTCCAAGGGACTCTCAAGAGTCTTCTCCAACACCACAGTTCAAAAGCATCAATTCTTCTGTGCTCAGCTTTCTTCACAGTCCAACTCTCACATCCATACATGACCACAGGAAAAACTATAGCCTTGACTAGACGGACCTTTGTTGGCAAAGTAATGTCTCTGCTTTTCAATATGCTATCTAGGTTGGTCATAACTTTCCTTCCAAGGAGTAAGTGTCTTTTAATCACCTTAGTGTCTTGCTTTTCAGAAGACGTGGACCAAAACAAGCCCTACGTTAGTATGACAAGTCATTGTGCTCATATGACTTTTTACCCTCGAGTTATCGTGATGTTCTCATTTCTCACTCGAGAATTAGTAGAATTCACCTGTAGCATGACTAGGGTGTTTGTTGACCAACGTCCCTTATCAGAAAGATAATATTGGCAGTCTTGAAGCCATATCACCATGCTTCGTGAGCAGTTACAGCCTGTGGGCTCAGTCACGTCTGACTCTTTGGGAGCCCGTGGACTATAGCCTTCCAGGCTCCTCTGTCCATGGGATTCCCCAGGCAAGTATAGTGGAGAGGGCTGCCATTTCCTCGTCCAGGGGTCTTCCCGACCCAGAGATCGAACTTGTGTTTTCTTCATCTCGTTTCTTAGCAGGTGGATTCTTTATCACTGAGCCACCTGAGAAGCCCCTAATGAGTAGTAGGAAGGAGCTAAAAATAAACTTTCTCCCAGCAGAATCCTTTAGCTTTAGGGGAGAATGTGTTCTTATTCTAGGCACACAGGAAAAGATATTCCCAGATGTTTGAAGAGTAAACTAGTGAAATATTCTCATTGAATAGAATGTGTGAGTGTTTTTGCTATAAATGATAATGTCATCTTTACAATGTGAGATAGCTTTATGAGTCTTCTACCAGACTTCCTTTGCCTTCATCCTCTGGTCTTTCTGGGGCCATTGAACAAAACCAACCAAACAAACAAAACGCATCATGAAAAGCCTAAAAACCATTCAAGGTATTTATCAGTACAGAGAGAAAGGCGTTTTGGTCTAGTGCTTTATACTCCAAAAACCCCTGTATTAATATTAATAGATAACACTGCAAATGGGGAAGCCTTCAGTGTATAAGAGATGTGCCATGGGTTATTTGGGATTTTACTAATTAAAAATAACTTACTGTCTCCATTGTAGTTGTAATGTGGATGTTGTTTACTTGGAGTCTTAGCTGGTTATTTTTAGCAAAGCAAAGGTTGTTGAGGCTTTGACTTGTTTTCCTTAAAAATGAAGTGCAAGTAGATCTGTTAACGATCTCTAGTTGAAAGGTGGTGGATTTTATGAGACTCCTGTAATCAGTCTCATGTAATGCTCACCAAAGGGAAGCCTTATGATCTCCTGACTCTGCTCACCGGTCATGCCTGGACTCAGGAAGCCATTTGGCAACATTACTGGCACAGAAAGGACAGGCTTGGCCCGGGTTTGGCCCCCTAACCTGAGCTGGCCCTTGTTTTGGTCTCTTGCAGCTCTGTGTGACATGCACCCCATGAGAGCTCTCTTCCTCATCCCCCGGAACCCAGCGCCTCGGCTGAAGTCTAAGAAGTGGTGAGTTTGGTCTTCGGTATTTTGCAGATTTAATGTCAAGAGTTTCTGCGTTTCTGTTTGGAATGCGCTCAGATCTTTAGGTCCTGCTAACAGGATTAGATGAATATGTACTAAGACTTGTTGAATGATTTTCTGTATGCTGTTATTCATCTTAAAGTACATATTAAGGACTTACTATTTGCACAGTAAGTCCTTATTCACTATGAGGAGATATAGCTAAAGTGGGTAGCGGAACCCAAGAAGTAACATGGAAACACTTTGATTTATCACTCAGAGTAATATCTTTCCCAGCAATGCAGAACGTCTCATCAGAATGGGTGATAGTTAAGGGTCAGCCCATTAGACTGGCTGACTTTTCTTCTGTTCCTTAAGACATTAATTCCCTGAATGTATATACACACTTGGTACCATGTGAGGTGATTTCCTGCTCTGTGCATGAACATTTATAATTTTTGTGTTTGCCATTGCTTGCTCTTTATGACAGGTGAGACTGGCTTCTTCTTGGTGGCAGTGATCTAACCTTTCCATTAATAAAGTGATTCACATAAAAAGTAACTTAAAGAAAAATACTGAGTGAATACTTGCATGGATGATGAAGGGTATGGTAAAAATTATATTGGTAGTGTCTGATTGACTGGAGTTTGTAAACAGAGTTCTACAGATTAGACCAGGATTTGAACTTTTGGCTTTTTTGTGCACTTACACCAGAGTCTTTGTATCTTATTCTGGAGCAAAAATTCATTGCTTCTTCCCTTCCCCCTGTGGATATGGTATATCTTCCTTGATAGGTTCTCAATTCTGATTCCCTTTGCCATGGGGCCATTCCTGGACCACTTAAGACCTCCTATCCTTTTCTAGATGCCTTCTAGGCAGTTTTGAGCATAAAGGGACAAGATCCTTCTGCCTTTTCTCATATCACTTTACTTCATCATCAGGTCCTCGTGTTTCTCACACACTCACCCACAGTTTCCCCCTCCATGATACAAGAGCAACCTTAATTAATACCATTATCCAGGGATGACACAGTGACCCTGGCAGAACAAGAGAAAGGCATACTGCGCAGAGAGAGGAAAAAGAAATAGCCAGAGTAGGTGACGACCTCAGAGTTAGTTGCCAAGGGCTGCATAGGGAGAGAGTGAGAGTTGCTATTGGTAACAAGGAGGCAGAGCATCCCTCCTCCTCTCTCCGGAGGGTCGCTGTGGTGTGAGACATCACTCTCTCCCCAGCAACAGCTTTCATTGGGCACCACACGGCACATGATCCACAGGTGCCCAGAAGCTCTGCTTCCTCCCTTCTCCCCGGAACAGCTCCCAGAAAGGGGCTGGCTCAGTTCTGGAAGATCCTTGGAAACATCAGGGACACTGTGTAGCTCTCCAGAGCTTTCTGTTTGTGCTTCGTGCCACGCCTCCCAGGAAGGTTGGGAGGGGCTGCTGTGTCCAGTGAGCTTCACCCACCCTGCCCCCTCCCTGCCTCCTCTGCCTTCACTGATCCTGGACAGGTGCTCCTGGCTCCACCACAGAGGACAAACTGACCCCCCCTACCTGTGCTGTTTGCCCAGCATGGTGTGGCCACATATTGCAGTTCAGAAATATTTGTGTTCCTTGCCAGCTTAAAAAAAAACAACAACAAAAAACTGGCAGTTGAGCAGTCCATGGAGATCTCTGGCCTTTCTTTCCCGCAAAGTGCAGCCACACTGCCCTGCCCAAGCATCCCGCTCCCTTTTAGGGTGAGCCCTTCTGCTTCTGCCCCCGTCCCTGCCTCTTCCAGCCTTGGTCACCACGCTGGTCCTGTCTTCTTCTTACCCCTGGTCTGCACTGCCCTTCTGTGTGGCCCATCTGGCCCCAGAAAAGTGACTGACCAGTCCCCGCTCTACAATTGCCTAGTTCCTTGACCTTGTTCCACCAGGTGCCACCCTGCACTGACCTTGCCTGAGAAGTACAGACTTGAGGGGAAGTATAGGCTGACTTCTCTGCTGCAAAACTTTGGCGATGAGAGCTGATTTTATAATGCTGCAGCGAACTGGATCAGTCCAGGCTGCCTTCTTCTCACCAGCCTCCTTGCACGGCCTTGTGTGGCTCAGAGTGAGAGCCAGCTAGGAGAAAGGGTGCCACATGCCAGGTGGTGGATGGGAAGATGATGTGGCTGTTTGAGAGCCAGTGAAGGAAACAAAAGCCCTGGAAAAATACACTTTCTCAGTCAGAACCCAGCCATTATAAAGATGGCCGTGCAGCCCCCAGCCACAGGACACTTGGTGGGGCCGAATTTCTCTACACTAGAATTCCAGTTTTTAAATGAAAATATTTAGGCACTTTAGAGTACTTGTATTGAACAACCAGGTTCAGAGTGATTTAAAATAAGTTAGGGTTTGGGAGAAAATAAAATATTTCTATTTTCCTTTTCCTTTTTTCCCTTATCCCCCAGCAAAAGAAACAAAACTCTGAAGAGTTCTTTTATATCTACCTATTCTCTCCTTTAATGAGTTATCAGGTGAAGTGCACTATTCCTGGTGTATATTCCAACATATGACCAAAGGGGGCACCACTGTGGCAGAGACAGCCGTGAACTCTTCATTGCAAGCATTCAGCTGAGGATCATTTCCAAGGAATTGACTGAATCTACCACATACAAGGCATACAAGGCACATGTATGTTGTAGTCTCAGCAACATATTCATGTGTGTGTGTATTTAAAATAATATATACTTAAGATATATATAAAAATTTTTTACTGAATTTAGGATTCTTTAAATTCCATAGTGCTTTACAATCTTCAAAAGTTTCACACACATGATTTCATATAATCCTGTAATAACCTTTATTTTCTTAGCCACAACCCTGCTGGGCAGATGCTCCGAGTCCTCATATTATGGGCGAGAGTCTGAGGCTTTAGGTGGGTTATGGTCCTTGCCCTAGGCTGCGCAGTCTTTGTTTCCTGAGTTTGTGACCTGTGTTTTTTTTCTACTGCGCCATTTGACTCCTCAGAGTTCAAGGGTAAAGTGGTAGAGAAGGAGCTGTACTAGTCCCTCAGAGTGAGCATTTTCCTCTTGAGCCTTAATATCAGGGAAGAAAGGCAATATCACTGCTCTTTGCCCCTTTCATCGTAAGAGGAAAGGAGGAGCAGGAACCTGGCCTTCTTACCCCATCCGCGCAGTGAGGAGAGGCCTGGCGCCAAGGAAGCCAGGTGCTCCGGGCCCCAGTCAGTGTTAAGGTGGCTCAGACGCTGGATTAGGCCTCCAGGAGGGCTACAGCGGGCTGAGTCAGAGGAGAAGGACGCTGTCACCACTGTCTCCACGTCACCAAGTGGCCGGTGCAGCGGGGCGCCCGTCTTTCCCTCCGCTCTCTCCTCTTGCTCCTGTGTAGTGAGATTCAGCCTGCGTGGAGAACCATCTCCTGCAAAGGATTTCCTCTCCCTTCTCTTCCCGCTGTGCTCACCCTGCCCGTCATCCCTCATTCTTGTACTGCACGCCGTAGCTTCCTTGCAGGGGCCACTGAAGAAGGATGGGGATGACTTTGTTCCTGTAAAAGCGGTCGGTCTTGTCCTTTTCACATGCCCTTTAAATGTGAAGATTCCACACAGGCAAAGCAGTGTTCGACCGAGCTCACTGGAGAAGTCATAACTGCTTGTCTCTGGGAAGAGAGATAAGATTCCTGGTTTAAACCACTCAGGCTCCAGATAGAGACTGAAGGCCCCATGAGGTTGTGTCCTATCCTGAGTCTCAGGCTCACAGCAGCCTGGAACCCTGCCTGCTGCTTTTACGCCAGCACTTCCAACCATTTCTCTTATTTTATGAAACTACACTTCCGATTCCTGCTGAGCTTTCTGGCACTTTTGTTTTAGAAATAACAATGCTTTTTTAAGGGTGCAGGGAGCTCTAAATGAAATAATGATAATAGAAAATATCAGAAAGTACTTCAAATATATATTTATTATTAGTAGTGTGACTTTGGACTCTATTAAAATCAAAACAAAAATTACTAGAGTCTTTTAAAATCAGCATTTTTTGCAGTCTCCTTGGAGATGAGTGACTCCTGCTCACTCTTGCTGTAATGCATCCAATACTGAGACACGTGACGTAATTCTGTTAAAGAATTCTATACTATTCAGTTCAACACAAGTTGGGGAAAACACCATCACAATTCTGCTCTTAGCCCTCAAGGCAGATCCTACTGTTCTTTAAGCCTGGTGATGGTCAGAGAAGGTGAGACATTGTCGTCAATAGTCAAAGTATTAATAATAATCATAGCGTTTGTGATGTCACAGGCACAGTTCTAAGTATTTTACATGAAGTAACTCATTTATTTATTTATCACAGCAGTCTTTTGAAATAAGTGCTAACAGTATATCCCCATTTGCAGCCAGGGAAACTGAGATACAGAAAAGTTAAGTAATATGCTCCAGATCACACAGTTAGTAAATGATAGAACCTGAAGTGCAGCAAAAGGGTAGTTCTAGGCAAGTACAAATTTTAAAGATCAAATTGCCTTTAGGGAGTCTGAGGATTACCAGAAACTTTTAGCCCAAGCAGTTATAGTGATTAATGTATGATCATTCAGGCATTTTTAACACCTCCAAGGACAGAGAAGCCTGTGAGCTACAGTCCCTGGTTCACCAAAGAGTTTGACATGACTTAGCAACTAAACAACAGCAGCAACACAATGTAACATACAAGCAGGAAAATCTGAGACGATAAAGTGCTCAGTGACACTGCTCTTAGAGAGCCAGTGTCCCAGATGAAGAGCACCGATCGCTGTCATTCATCTCTCCGTCCGAGCCTTGGGAAATTAGTATTGCTAATCTTGGGCTTTTTTTTAAAGTGACAGAACTGAATTACAGGCAACTAAGGCTAAAACAGTAAAGGTATAGAAATGTACTTTAAACCCACTAGGACTCTCAGCAAAGAGTCAGGTGACACTCAATGTAGGTGAAGTTTTTTACTTTTAATTAAATGTGTGATTAAACATATTGATTCTTTGGTCACAGTAACTTACATAGAGACAGTACATCTTTGAAGATTTGTTGTAAATGAGCGTTATTTTCTCTTCACGGAGAACCATTTGCAGAGGACATGGGGTAAACCGCCAGCATTGTAATTTCGCACATCTTGGCTCATCTTCTGGGCCCAAAGATATTCTCCTGAGTATATCATGAGATTTCTTCCCACCAGGAGACATACTGGAAAAAAGACTGCTATAGCTATTTCCATTAAACTCCCTGAACATGCTCTCTTCCTGGAGATGTCTATGGCTTTTGTGAGGTGCCAGGATTAGGGAAGGGAATGTACAGTCTATAAGTCTGGCTTTCTTTTTAAATTGGGTGTGATTTCTTTTATTTATCATCCCCTAATGAACAATCAAGCACTTTATAAAGAACAAACTTTCTTCCACGTTTTCTAATAGAAAAAAGAGAATTGCCATTTGCATTCTCGTGAATATTTAATAGCTTTCTGTCTTCACTTGATTTTGTTTTCATCTTTCTAATACTGATTTTCTTACTAGAAGTGTACAGCCTGGAGTGTGCCCATTTCTTTATGAAGGTTAATCTTATTCTCTTCAGTTTATTGCTTAACATAGTCCATTATTTCATTATGGGTTGTTTGTTTGCAAAGTCCCTCCTTAGGTGCTATCACATTAGTGCCTCCACAAATTAATCTGATGGATAGAAAGTGTATGAAATAATGCCTTCTCTCTAAATCTTCCTGTCTGTCTCTCACAAGCACAGGTTTGAAGGCAGCCACATGACAGCTCTTGGGTGGGATTCTCACCTGATAGCCATTTATGCATCCACTAGTTTGATATATAGTGTGTTCATGATACAGAAATGACTCAGGCAAATCCCACCTCTGGGGAGAATTTCCAGGGTCCAGGAGGCAGGGGTATGGGCTGAAGGACTTTAAGAGAGAGATACTTAGAATGTCCATCCTGCGGTTACAATGTCTAGTCCTTAGTTTTGCCAACCCTGATTCTTCCTGAGCTGACCCTCAGGTGACTTTTACTTCTGTGTTAAATAATTTGCAAGCTTAAGCATCGCCTAGAATGTTAAGGAGGAAAAACATACCTGTAATTCAGTATTTTAAACATGGAGTAAGGTGAAAAACTGCTTCGATTTGGGCAGAGGTAGAGAATGGCACAGTGCCCGCTGACACCTGAACTTTGACGAGCACGCTCACCATTCTGTTCTGTATGGTGAGGACACCTTTCAGGCTAGGTTATACATAGGACCTGCTGGGAAGCTCGGCAAAGCTTTACTTCAGAGATTTGCTTCTGTAACTCCCCAGTGATCCACAGGAGGGCGACAGAGAGCATAGAATGGATCTATTCCTGATCAAGGTGAGAACATTGAGGAGGGTGTGCAGGGCTCCCTCAGGGTCTCCCAGAGTGATGTGCCTTGCTGACAGTGGAGCACCTCGGAAAGGCATGCAATAGAATCACGAGCTTAATTATTTATGATGCTGGACAGTTTCTTGGAACTTTCAGCCAGAACAGGCATGCCCAACTCATGAATCATAGCTCAAGTCATCGTTAATTTCTACCATGCTGTGGACTCCTGCCCTAACCGCTGGTATCTCTCACCGGCTCTCCCCTGCCCCTGGCGTCCCTGGCACAGGGTTTATCTCTGAGGAGATGGTGCCTCTCTAGAAGAAGATAAATTTGCTTCTGGGTGTGAACTTAGTCCCTTGAAGTTAAGTTTCCAAGTCCATGGATCGATAGCAGACATTCACATACATCCTATTCTTGCTCACTGAAAAGCAAAGTCCAAAAGTGATTCTGAAATTGCCTGTTAAGAAAATTGTGCCTAAATTTCATTTTACTATGTAAGAATCTGTTCATTTCTGCAAATTGTCCCCTTTACCTATCCAACCCTAGTGTTACTTTTTCCAGCTTGCATTTCCTGCCTTACTTACCTCAGTGTCCCCTGACATATAGTGTGCTCAATCTCAGCTTTAGTTTTTCACTGATTCCTACCTCCTTGAACTGTCCTTTCCTAGGAATGATTTTTTACCTAATTCTTTAAGGCCCAGCTCTGGTTCGCTCATTCCAACAGAGCTTCTGGGAATGATTTTTATCAGGGTCTTTCTCTTCAGTGGTACCTGTTGGTCTTTGGTGTGATTTGACATATAAACTGTGCAAAAATGCCTTCAGGATGTAACTGCCATACACTGCCTGAGTTGTGTGTTGGTGGCAAGGATCCCTTTGAACCTCATTGTGCTTTTAAAGAGCTAGATGTACTCCGTGACTGGTTGATCCCTATGTAGCTGATTGGACCTATTTTTGTTGTTGTTGTTCCAGTATTTCAGAAAATATAAGTTTCCTTTTCTTTGGATTATCCTTTGATCCATGGGTTCATCTCTTCTGTTTGTCAGGTCAAAAAAATTCCAGTCATTTATTGAGAGCTGTTTGGTAAAGAACCACAGCCAGCGACCAGCAACGGAACAACTGATGAAGCATCCATTTATACGAGACCAACCTAATGAGCGACAGGTCCGCATTCAGCTCAAGGACCATATCGACAGAACAAAGAAGAAGCGAGGAGAGAAAGGTGAGGTGCACATTTTTATTGCGGTGAGGGGAACAAAAGACCAAGTGTCGTGGGCTCTAGATGTGTTTGGAGGGACCGAGGGGATTTCAGATAGCCTGCATTGTTCTTTAGTGTGAGGACTGCCTCAGAGATCACAGCCTGTGGGCATCACCAGGGGCAGGCTGCTGAAATGGAATCTTTCATGAAAGAATAGAACTGCGAGAAATATTACCTTTTCCAGGCCGTGAACGACAAGTCATGTTGAGTGATACTATGAAGTGGTTTAATATGACAAGTGATTTTTTTAATTCAAATGAATATTCATGTTTCAGAGGCAAAATCTACAGAAGACAGGCAACCTTAAACACACACACACACACACACACACACACACACACACACCCCTAATTGACATTTTTTCAGTACTGGCACGTTTCACCATTTAAGTTCTTGTGCTCTGAGGCTCATTTTTAATTTAGGTATTTTGAAGCCAGAAGGACTTTTATTACAGTCACAGGAATTTTAAAGAAGTTGCCAGACTACTATACAGAACATTGCATTTTCCCCTTTATTTTATAGATTCAAAACCTCTTTTTTCTTTTGGCTCTATCTGTTGTCCCACCCTATCTTTTTACTGCATCACTGGAAAAGGCATGAGTCCAACTTGGGGTCCCGGAACAAGTTGTTTGAATAGAGAGTCAGAATTCCTTAACTAGCATCCTGACCAAGGGGAACTCACCTGGTCTGGGGCAGGTTTTATGACTTAGTTGGGTAGGGCAGTAGGGAAGGTTGAGGATGGGAAGGAAAGGGGGAGAAAGCAGAGAGCAGATGGGGTGAGAGCTCCCTGGTGGTAGCAGGAAGGGGCGGCTGGTGAGGTGGGAGTTCTGGTCTGAGGAAGCGAGCGCTGAGCGTGGGTGGGTGGAGCAGAGGGGAAGGGAAGAGGCCGAGGGCGGGAGGTCCATGGTGATGAGCTTGTCTCCACTTCGTCCTCTCCACCTTTCTCCTCTGCTCTTCATGATCCAGAGGCAGCAGAGGAGGGTGCTGGGCAGCAAAGAACAGAGGGTGCCTTCCGTTTGTAGTAAGTCCCCTACTTACAAACGAGTTCTGTTCTGAGAGCCTCTTCCTAAGTCTGCTTTGTTCATAAGTCCAACAAAGTTAGCCTGGGTACCCAACTACCACAACCTACTATGTAGTACTGTACTGTAATAGGCTTATAATAACTTTCCACACAAATAATATGTACATTAAAAAAGCAAACACAAAAAAGAAAACATTTTTAATCTGACAATACAGTACCTTGACAAGTACAGGAATACAGTACAACAGCTGGCATACTGGAGCTGGCATGCACGTTCGCATCTTTGAAAGTTCACAACTGTATTTTAATTTATCTTCTTTGTCTTTACAGCTAATATCTGTCACATGGCAAAGTATGAGCAGGGTCCTAGGGGTGGGCAGTGAGCAGTGTAAGAGTCAGGACTGGGCAGAGGGAAGATCAGCAAAGGCTAAGGGAGGAGGAGAAATCCTCAGTGAACGTTTCAAGGAAAGAGTTCCTTCTTTGCAGCCAGCCTCTGGGACTCAGGAGAACATGTGATCAGGTTAGACTCAGGAGCAGGAAGTTTTGAGGCTAGGCCAAAAAGGACCTATCTCCAGCTCTTAGTGGGTGGAGAGGGATGACGTGTCAATGCGAACCCAAGGAGCTGGGAGGGCAGTGCAGGATGCACAAACTAGGCATAGAGAGGACATGAGTCGAGGTTAAAAAGTGCCAAGACTGATCTTTCAACTTCTACCTATTAATAGTGGTCTTGGGCCACTCCAGGAAGTCAGAATTTGAAAGGGAATAGTTCGGAGCAGTGTGTCAGATATGTAGCCCATTAAAGGCCAGCTTTTCTAAAAAGAAAATTTATTCTCCTATACACATAGATTAGGTTAAGTACTTGGACTCTTGTTTTCACACTGAAATTCTGAGTTCAAATTCTACTTCTACCCCTTAGTTATGTGAGCTCTCCCCTGTTTTCTCATCTTTAAAATAGGAATGGGGGTATAATAATAACTATTCTCTGGCATTTTTGCAAAGATTAAATGAGATAATGCATGTAAAATGCTTACTACAACTTCTGGCACATAGATGTACTCAATTAATATAAGCTGTGCGAAGAGCTGATTCATTGGAAAAGACCTTAATGCTGGGAAAGATTGAGGGCAGGAGGAGAAGAGGGTGGCAGAGAATAGGATGGTTGGATAGCCTCACTGACTCAATGGAGAGGAGTTTGATCAAACTCCGTGAGATAGCAAAGGACAAGGAAGCCTGGCATGCTGCAGTCCATGGGATCACAGAGTTGGGCACAACTGAGCAACTGAACAATGAACATTTATTTAGAAACTTCTTTATTGACATAACTTTACAGTAGTATTTAGGATTGCTTTCTGAGATCTTGTGGCCTCTTTACCTCTGAACTCTTAAGAATGGATAAAGCATGTTCCTTGGGTCGTTTGCACATTTTGGGACCGCAGACTCTGGACTGGGACTCAGAACTCACCATCCTGTGACAGCAGACTATTTTTAATGTGTTCCTTCTCTGCGGAGTAGAAGAGTAAGATTCTTGGTAGTAGGCATATTCAAGAATTGCATGGTGAGTTAAGGAACTTAATTCTATTTAGGATTAAGAGATACCAACAGCCTTTTTCTGTCTGCTCCAAGAAAGAGTATTGCCCAAATGAGACTTCCTTCCAGTTGCTTGATTTGCTAAGTGACTTAATTTGCTCCTTCTAGTACTTTTTCATTCTCTTAGTAGCTCTAAGACCAATTTTGGGGAGAATCAAACATTTTAATATGCATTGTTTAAGATTTCTTAACCTGATACTTGGGCTTCCCTGGTGGCTCAGGGGTAAAGAATCTGCCTGTGATGCAGGAGCTGCAAGAGATGCTGGTTCTGTCCCTGGGTTGGGAAGATCCCCTGGAGGCGGGTGCAGCAACCCACTCCAGTATTCTTGCCTGGAGAATCCCATGGACAGAGGAGCCTGACAGGCTATATAGCTCATAGGATTGCAGAGTGGGACATGACTGAAGTGACTTAGCATGCATGTGCAACCTAATACTATTTTTTCCTTAAGATATGTTGAGACATGCTAATTTAAGACAGCAGTGCAAAAGCAATCATGCTGGATTCTGATGGAGTATTACAGATGAGGAATCTGACAAAAGTTTTACCCTATTGAGGACAAATAATTAGATTAATTGTGTGCCTCTGTTTCTTGCTTTAATTTACTTTAATAGATAAAATTTCTGCAGTTTACTTTGAAATCTCTGTTGCTTTGTTTCAGGAAAGCTTGGAATATTAAACTTTCAGTGTGGAACTTTGAAGCACTTTATGAAGGGTCTTTACATTTTGGTGGAATACTATTTTTTTTAAAGTGGCCTGAAAGCTTCATACATATCTAAACATGTAAAGCTAATTTTTATATGATTTTTAAAAATACACTTGAAGTCACCATGCTATGACTTCCTTTCATCATCCCTTAGGGAGCAGGATGGAAAGCAGTGTGTTTATGATCAAATTCCATAGTTCTTATCATGTGACTGCTGCCTCCTGGTGGTAACATATGCAAATTGCAGTTTCAGTTGCTTTTCAGGGACAAAATGTCTTCAAAGTTGTAATTACTAACCCACAGCTATCAATAGATGATAGCCCTGTGACCACCTCCCTTGCTTAAAATGAAAAGCTCCTCCAAAAGGCTCCCCACTGCCCACAGAAAAGCCTCAGCATGTTAAAGATCAGCAAGTCACATCAGACCTGCTGGCCTTTCTCACCCCATCTGCTTTCTCACCCCAAACATTCAGAAACCAGTGTTTCCTGAACATTCATGCACTATCGTACTGCAGCCTAAGTCAGTTCTGTTGCTTAGAATGCTCCTTTTTCAGCCACTTTCAGCTTCCATCTGCCTGTAGAGGGGCTACTGACCTTCCAAGGTCCAGCTTATTTCCTCCCCAAAGACCTCACTGTTCCTTCCCCATTTTGACCCATGGACTTAGCTGCTTTTTCCTCTGATACCTCATTGTTCTTTTTATGTATTTCTATTTAGTATATAATGTGGTGAAAGAATGCTAATTATAAAGTTGGGAGAATTCTGGGTTGAATTCTAAATCCAAATCTCAGATTCATTAATCATATTACTTGGCCACTTATAATCTCAGTACCTTTCCTTGCAAAATGGGTATCATGTTAAAGGATTGTTATGAGAAGTAGAAGAGAGAACATAAGTCATCTAGCATAGTGACCAGCATGAGTGATACTCAGTAAAAATTAGTTATTCTTCTTCATAATCATGGTGACTCTGATTATATATTTGTCCATCTTGCCCATCAGATTCTAATCTCCTCCAAAGCAAAGACTCAATCTTATTCATGATTGCATGTTAACTCTCTTAACATGTTTGTGAATTAAATGAATGCCCCCAGTGGGTCAATAAAAACACATTTAACCCTATATTTTAGTCACACATGCTGTCAAAAGTTTCTTTCTGTTCTTGAGATAGCGAAAGGCAATTTGTGAGTCCAGGTAAGTTATAATAAAATTCCTACTTTAAAAAAAAATGATTACTACTGTCAGTAAGTTAACAGAGGCCCAGATTGGGTTGCTGCTGCTGCTGCTGCCAAGTCGCTTCAGTCATGTCCAACTCTGTGCGACCCCATAGATGGCAGCCCACCAGGCTCTCCCATCCTTGGGATTCTCCATGCAACAGTACCGGAGTGGGTTGCCATTTCCTTCTCCAATGCATGAAAGTGAAAAGTGAAGTCACTCAGTCACGTCCGACTTCGCAACTCCATGGACTGCAGCCTACCAGGCTCCTCTGTCTAGGGGATTTTCCAGGCAAGAGTACCCAGATTGGGTCAGGTGCTTCTATAATGGAAGTTCACAGGAACTGAGAAGTTCTGTTTCAGCTCCTTGTCTTCACTTGCATGTGAATGCCAGGCCTTACGGAGAGAGCCTAGAGTCAGCCACGGCAGTCTCAGATGTTAATTCCATGTGCTTGAATCCAGCTGGTAGGTACTGTTGGACCACAAGCCAGGAGCCCTGGAGCCTGCCCCAGGTCAACATTTAGGACAGCCCTTGGGCCTTGGTTTGCTTGTACAGAAAATGAAGGGTGGGCTTTACTGAGCTGCAGCGCCTTTTGTACACTCACCTTCTGTGGGTCTCTCTTTAGATGAGACGGAGTATGAGTACAGCGGAAGTGAGGAAGAAGAAGAGGAGAATGACTCTGGAGAGCCCAGGTAGGCAAACAAGACCCGTCCTCTCATTTCACATTGTGAATTGTGCTGTGTGAAATTCACATCCTTTTGATTTATAGGTTCATTTTTAAGAATCCAGCAGGGTGGTCTTATCTAATTTATTGCCCATGCACGTACTCATTAATTTGGGAAAACTTCCCTAGGCAGGCTGTAGGAGAACATGGAAATCAGCATCTTCTTTATCTTGTCTTCCAAGATTTATTTCCTTGTTGCCTCATATATATAACATTGTAGAATGGGGAGGAGGCAATTATCTGGGTAATAGTCTAACAGTGCTGCAAACTGCAGCTTTCTGGAGACCTAAGTGGTATTTTTTAGACTTGAGTTATTCAGTCTATTACTTCATACCTTTGAGACACATAGGTGGCCGCTGTCCTTGTCACATGCCATGGTATTTTCACCACAGTCTAATCCAAGAGGAAACAGTTTCCAGGAAGTCAAATTACATTCTTGAGGTGAGCCCTAAACAGAACTCCCACGCCCGTGCCTGCTCTCATATGTTAGCTCCCAGAATCAAGTGCTACTGTATTACCATCATCCCTATGTTCTAAATTTCACTTGACTTTGATTCTGACTTTCTCCTAGTCTGTGTTTATAAATAATTGATGCCAGTGTGCTCACACCACCAGGATTTTTCTTTTTGTAAGAGAATTCAGCTGATGGCAGTTTGGTGAATCAAAGAGCACGGCCGTGTGCACCAGGGCAGATGCACTGTTCATGTGAAGTGAGAGCTGCTGGGAAATGGACAAGGCAGAAGGGTCACTGGGGTATATTGAGGTCTCCACCCTCGAGCCATCCAAGGATGGAGCCCAGTACTCAATAAGGAACAGATTCTGTATGACTAGGCAGCTCTTCCAAACCAGCAAAGGGTCCAGCTCAGCCACTGCTGCTGGAGGGAGCTAGTGCATCCCTTTTCTGAGCTAACTCGGACCTAACCAAGCTGGATTATTGCTAAAACTACTGGAAGAGAACAAGACTGAACTTACAGGGCCATCAGTTTTTCTCTTTTCACCTGCTATGGGAATCTTCAAGGTCAAAAACTGAAGGAGAATGCTTTCCTACCATCCGGATACTTAACATGTGGGCCACCCCCAGTTTAGCTGCATAAAGATGATGACTGCCAAGCAGTGATATGGAAAATAAACATTCTTATAAAGCAAGAACCAAATGCCCTGCTTTCAGAGAAGTTGTACACTGTTTTTCCAAAGCTTGCTCAGACAGACACATCAGCCCTTCTGATCACTCTCCATGGAGCTGAGACCCTTGTCTTAACTAATACTTGATATAGCGCATATTAGGAGCCACTTAATGGGTGACCTAGCTGTCCCTTAACACTTCTGTAATTGTAACGTATCTGTATATGACATTGAAGATTACCTTTCAAGTCCTGTTTTATGGGCACATCTAATTAATTTTCACGAAATCCTGAAAAGTAAAAAGGGACAGTGTTTATTTCATTATGGAAATGAGGTAACAACCCCACTCTGGCAATCAGGTCACACATGGAGTTAATGATTGGGTCAGTAATACAGTTCAGATCATCTGACATTGATTCAACATCAGGTAATATTAATAGATTGTCCTCATGTGCACAGGAGGCTGAGTTCCCTAAGCCCTTCTGCCTTTGCACAGAGCATGTGACCATCATTTTGGGTTGGTTTAGAGTCCTACACAAAGGCTGTAGTTTTAAAGGAGACTTATTAGTAGGCTCCAGGCACTGTCTATGAACCAAGCCTTTTTATGCCACTTTATAGCAGTATCTTGGGCTTCCCAGGTGGCACTAGTGGTAAAGAACCTGCCTGCCACTGCAGGAGACACAAGAGATGCAGGTTCGATCCCTGGGTTGGGAAGATCCCCTGGAAGAGGGCACAGCAGCCCACTCTAGTATTCTTACTTGGAATGAACAGAGGAGCCGGGCGGGCTATAGTTCACGGGATTGCAGAGTCAGACACGACTGAAGCGACTTAGCATGCACGCATGCATGGCAGTATCTCACAGAGCACGCTACCCACTCTCTAAGACAGAATGGTCCCCTTGTCAACCACAAAACCCACTCTTCCCCTGTCACTCCCCATCCCAGTTTGCATCACCACCACAGCCCAGATGCCAAGAAAAAACCTGCAAGTCATCCCTCACTCCACACTTTGGATCCCTCAACAGGTTTTACTAACTCTGTCCCCAGCGGCTTCTCACAGCCTCTGACCCCACCACTCCCACCTGATTAGTCTCCACCTTAGGGTCACTGCAGTAGCAGCCCAATGGGTGGCCTTGCTTGCCCTCATACCCCCTGCAGAATAGCATCTACTGAGCAGCCAAATGAATCGGATCCTGTTACTTTCCTGCTAATAAATGTTCCACGCATGGCCTTCCCAGCCTCCTGCTTTACCCTGTCTCCCCGTCTCTGCCCTCCTCCTGTACCCCTCTTGCTTTCATTCACTCTGCTCCACGAAGGCCACCCTTGTTGCCATGACAAGCCTCTAAACTTGCTTTCCCTTCTGCCCAAAAGAGTCTTCCCCTATCTCCTCATGTTCAACATTTAGGGCTTAGCTCAACCATCACCTTCTAGGAGAGGTCTTCCCTGATCTAAAAGAGAGCCCTCATCCTCTCCCCAGCTCCCTGCCACTGTCCCTCTTAAAACTTTTTTGTCTTCTGTAGAGCCTATTAATATCTGAAATGATGTTTGTAGAATTTGTCAAATTATTTGTCTCTCTTCTCCACAAGAAAATAACTAGAGAGAATATGTTTAGTTACTGCTGTATCCAGAGCCTATTACAGTGCCTGCCACATAGTAGGCATTCAGTGATTATTGAATGCATTTATCTCAAGAGGAGCTGCCGGAAATATTAAAAAGACTAGATCTGTTTGAACAAGTAGGAACATTCCCCTCCTGGCTGGGCTACTGTGCAGAACCAAGGAGCCTGTAGCTTGTGTTCTAGGAGGTGAAATGGTTGAGGATATAACCATTTATGTAAAGCAGGTTTCCTCATTGCTTCTGATTATTCATTTTTATTTGTTGGCTTAGTTCTTGCTTAGTTCTTTCTTAAAAGTGAAAATAAACCAGTCTGGGACTCAGGGCTTGCAGTACTCAAAAAAGCTTTTAGAAATAGAGGGTGAGGAAGAAGCTCTGTGGACCGTCCTGGAGAATGAATTCGGAATGGGACAGCTCTGTGGCGATGGAGACACCCTGTGCCTGCAGTAATCACACTGAAGGCGAGGCTGGACTTGAGTTAGTTCCCTGGGCTCTGTTTCTTTGCCGAGGTGAGCGGTGGAACTGATGGAGGCTCAGAGAGCCTGTGCTTGGCTCTCCCTCTCCACGGAGACCCCAGGGTAGCAATGACCCCTCCCAGAGTGGCCCTGATCTGTCTCTCTCTCCTGCCCACAGCTCCATTCTGAACCTGCCCGGGGAGTCGACGCTGCGGCGGGACTTCCTGAGGCTGCAGCTGGCCAACAAGGAGCGGTCTGAGGCCCTGCGGCGGCAGCAGCTGGAGCAGCAGCAGCGGGAGAACGAGGAGCATAAGCGGCAACTGCTGGCCGAGCGCCAGAAGCGCATCGAGGAGCAGAAGGAGCAGCGGCGGCGGCTGGAGGAGGTGAGGACGCGCCCTGGCGCCGGGGGTCCCTTCCTGGGTGTCCACCATGGCCCTCGGTCGCCCTCCTGAGGCTGCAGCCTGCTTGGAGCACTCGCGCCTGAGCTGCGAAGGAGGAGGTGGCCAAGGGCACTTTCCCAGCAGGGGTGGTGTGACCGTGGTGTGGTCACATCAGAAAGACAGGTGAGGGGTTCAGCCCCTTCCAGGCTTACTCAGGTGTCACCTTCTTAGTGAGGCTTCCTTGACTCTCTCACTTAAAATCTCAGCCCTCCCTCTAGCATATCCTGTCGCCCTCCCTGTTGAATTTTCTTATGTATTTCTTAATCACCTTCACACCTGTGTACTTCATGTGTCATACGTCTGTCTCTCCCCACTAGAAAGTAAGCTCTTTGTGGACAGGATGTTTTTCCCTTTTGTATCTCTCTCTTTTTTTTCCCCCTTTTATCACTGTGGATCTCAGTATTATGTGTCTAGATGTGTATGTGCTTAGTCACTCAGTTGTATCTGATTCTTCGCAACCTCATGGACTGTGGCTCCTCTGTCCATGGGATTCTCCAGGCCAGAATTCTGGAGTGGGTTGCTATTCCCTTCTCCACTGGATCTTCCCAACCCAAGGATCAGACCCAGGTCTCCCGCATTGCAGGCGGATCCCTTACCATCTGAGCCACCAGGGAAGCCCCATATATCTAGATATTAGTGTCTAAAACAGTACCTGTTACATACTAGATGCTTCCTAAATATTTGTGGAATGAAGGAGCTAATATATGAGTGAATGAGTCAGTGATCAAGAGGTGGAATATTGGAATATAGGCATTAATTAGAACACAGTGAACCAGGCAGAGACCTGGCAGAGAAGTGAAATGTCAAGTGTGGAAAAGCAGGGCCTGCCTGGTGCTATTCTTTGTTACTGTTCTGAATGCTGGGGAAGGCATTTCACAAGTCCTTCCACACACACCTTGATACAGGTGTTCAATGCAAGGCAAGCCTTGCCCACCCTATGGCTCTCTTTCTGGAGAAGCCTGTCCTGTTGCTACTGGGCAGGGCTTGCCTTGGCCAGCTGGTGTGCTTCATCTGTGAGGGAGCCTGTGCCACCAGCCAGGCTTTTCTGCTTGGCTCATCCTGGGCCAGACTCTCGCGTGTGGTCTTACAGTTGTTTATTAAAGCCTTCTTCTGAGAGCTTTGGTCCACGGCCTCCTTCCTGTGCCAGGTAAATCAAAGTCTCTAGACAATTAGGAAGCTGAGCGACCGTAGCTGTTGGGAAAGTTGGATGGCAGATGAAAGGTTTCACCGAGTACACGGTAATGGGGGAGTGATTTTACGATTCTCCCAAACACTGCCTTGCTCCTTATTAATAGTTTATTGCAATTCACTTGCTCCGTCAAGTGGCCACTGCAGTCAGAGGGTAGTGAATTGCAGACTCCGGGAGCAGATTGCTTTATAAATGGTACATCCAGGTCCGGCCTTCCTGGCTTAAATCAGTGAGGGCCTCTGTTTCGGTTTGCAATAAGTCCCATCAACCTCACTATGTCCCTGGAGTGTTAATATGCAGACCAGCAACACCCAACAGTTACAATGATTGAATGACTTCTTTATGCCAAACACTGGGTGAAATGCTTTGCTTAACCCAGGATCTCATCACCTGCTATCATCTCTTTATATGTATCTTACCTCTTGTGCAAGGAGCACATATCTCTATTTAATGACAGAAAAACTGTGAGGTTTAAGGAGGAGAAGTCATTGGTCCCATGTTGCAGAGCCAGGAAGTACAAAGTCAGGATTCACACCCAGGTCTCCCTGCTTTCCATAGCCACACAGGCCCAGAGGCAGTAGGTATAGCTATGTAATCAGAGCCTTGAACTGTGATCTGCACAACTGAACCTTGTAAGCATCTGCACACAGCAGCAGGCAAATGAAGCTCTTCCCAATCTAAGTAAGTCTAGGATGTTGTCGGCATGACGCACACGCAGCCCATGAGGTTTGAAGGTCACCTACTGTTCTCTGTTCTCAGAACTACACTGTTGTAGACAGAGGTGCTATCGTGCTCAGGGGCAGATGCCTTCAAAGGAGACAGCTAGGGCAGGACGAAGGGAGGAGTGGGTGTTAATTAGCCAGCTCTCAGAAGTGAAGTCCAAAGTGGAGACGTGGAGGTGCCTGCATCACCCCCGGTTACTCTCTTGGGCACACACTGAAATTCTCAGACAAGTCCTCGCAGCCCTCCCTCAGTGTCACCTCCTTCCGCCCACCCCGGCAGGCTGCAGCCTCTTGCAGGGGCGTCCAGCCCAGCAGGGCACCATTTCCTTCAGTCTCTTGAGTCTCCCGAGGGCCAAGGGCCTCTGCTGTTTGCATCCAAGACTTACTCCTCCTGACTTCTAATCAAACCTTTCTCCTAAGCCAGGCAGTCCTCCCCAATCCTGCCTTTCCTGCTTCTTCCTGGCTTGTGTTTTATTCCTTCCACGAGCATTTCCCAGGGCCTTCACCTCATTCACACTCTGAAAATCTTGACCATTTGCATTTACCCTGTCTGGCTGATGAGTTCCTTCCCTAGTGATCTGCCAGACTTAGTCTCAAGCTAAAGGTACTTGGGCTTCCCAGGTGGTGCTACTGGTATAGAACCCGATTGCCAGTGCAGGAGATGCAAGAGACATGGGTTCGATCCCTGGGTTGGGAAAATCCCCTGGAGGAAACGGCAACCCACTCCAGTATTCTTGCCTGGAAAATTCCAAAGGTAGAGGAGCCTGACAGTGTAAGTCCATAGGGCTGCAAAGAATCAGACACAGCTGAGCACAAAGGCATTTACCATTTAACTTAGAAAGTCCCCATTGTCATCCCATAAACCATTTAGCATAGTCAAGTAGGCAGACAGGTACATGTGCACGTACACACAACACACACACACACACACACACACACACACACACACATAGATTTTCTTCTTTTTAAAAAAATTTTTACACAAGAACTCTTGGCCTTTGAACCTAGATCCTCAGTTGGCACAAAGTCTTTTCAGAGAATGCATCGTATTATTTTGTTTTAGATTTTCTTCCTTTTATACTTATTTTGACTTACTTAACATTATATGTTTTTTTTCTCTTTTCATCAAGCTGCTAGAATGACAGTGCCTAACAATTATAAAGCACTTAACCATAGGACAGAGACTCTGTCCAGTACTTCATGTGAGTTGTTTCATTTAATCTTCACAATAATTCCCTCATCTAAAGATAAAGCAGCTGAGTCTCAGAGAGGTTAACAACTTGCTAACAGTCACACAGCTTGACACAAAACCGGGTTTCAGACCCAGTGGATTGGACTCCAGAGCCCAGCCACTGTCACTGTGTCTCCTGCCAGGGTAAGCCAGGGTCAGTGTGCTTTTCCATAGTCTTCTCCTGGCCCCAGCTTCTGTGGTCTTTTACGCTGAGAATTTAAGGATCTCTGAGCAAGGTCAAAGAAGCTGCGCCCAGTAGGTGCTCATCTTCGAGCTTGATTCTGTCTCTCAGTCTGCCAGTCGAGCTCCTGCCAAGGCCTCCTCGTGTCTGTTTTTTGCTGCATTTTCTGGAGCCTCTAATGGATGCAGGAGAAAGTTCAGACTCAGTGGAGCACAGCATCCAGGGGGGCACACCCTCTGCATCCCTGCAGGCACAGAGGGCGTGCGCAGCAATACTTTGCTCTGGGCAGCCACGTCTGTGCGCCCCAGCTTCCCACCAGGAGCAGAAATGCTTGTAACCACAAGGCATCAAAAGATTATACCACCTTTATCTTTTGATCCATTCTCTTACCCCTATTCCTCAATAGAGAAAAAAGGAAATGCTAAATACTCAGAGGGCTGTAAGTTCTGAGCCCTGAATGACTGTCCCTACCGCCAGGACTTCTCTCCTGCCTCCTGTCCTGCTGGATCCCATCCACGCCTGCTGCCCTGCCCTGGTGACCCTTGTGGTTCTGGTTCTGAGTAGGAACTCACACCACATGGTCACAGAGAAGCAGCCAGAGTCCGTAGTTAGGCTTGCGATTTTCACTTCAGTGTGAGCCAGGTGGCCTTGTGCTGGCATCGTGCAATATGCATTCCCTTTTCCAAATAAAGGCCTTCAGATGCCTCGTTTGGGCTTCCCAGGTGGCGCAGTGGTAAAGAACCTGCCTGTCAATGCAGGAAACACAGTTTCGATCCCTGGTCAGGAAGATCCCTGGAGTAGGAAATGGCCACCCACTCCAGTATTTTTGCCTGGTGAATTCCATGGACAGAGGAGCCTGGTGGGCTACAGTCCAGGGGGGTCTCAAAGAGTCTAACACAGCTGAACCACTGAGCAGACACACAGACAACCCTTTGGTGATATGAGGCTGTGCAGGTTGTACTCTTCGACTTCCACGGTGATTCCAAATGTCACCTCTGACCAGAGGTTTCTAAGGAATCCCTGCCTGTCCTTTGCTATTTATGGGTAAGCATGTGGTTCTGCCTGGGTTCTAAATCAGGATCTGTGTATTCTTAGAAGGACTTTGACTGTACACTGAATTGTGGTCATTTATCAGCGTCATGAAAAGGACGTGGCTTCAGGCCAGTTAAATGGTAGGCACACAACTCCTCTTTGACCAATAATAAAGTGCAATTTATAACTAAGTTCCAGGAATCTGATTAAACCTAGCTAAGCTGAATGAGCCCATCAATAATGAGAAAAAGCACATAGAAGGCTTCCTCTATCGTTTCTCAGTTCAATAAAAATTTCTGACTCTTGGCTTAGACAATGAACAACTTTTCATGGAATCAGAGTCCAGGAATGAGAACCTTGAGGTACTGGGGTGCCTACTCTGGTCATCTTTTCAGACTAACCTTGGGAAGATGATTTTTGATGCTTGATTCTTCTCAAGAGTTTTGAAATGATATTTGTAATTACTATATATTTTTTTCAACTTGCTGAGAGCCCTCTATACCTTCATTCTGGGAGAGTATCTTTCAGTCAAGAAATGAATGACACTGACCCCAGGAGCACCAACCTGCTCCATGGTAGTAAGCTTTAATCTTTAAGCCACCTAGATCTCATTTGGTGCCTCAAGGCCTTAGTGACATCAACCAGTTACAAAAAACAAGCTGGAAGATATTATATCACTTTGGTTCCATCACCAGGAAAAAAATTTAAATACAACAAATATCTCATTGTCCAGAAATAGTTGGGCACTGACATCCCCTATAAGCCTCTAACTTTTTATTATGAGTGCCTGGGGCTTTTAGGGCTTCCCTGGTGGCTCAGACAGTAATGAAACCACTTGCAATGCAGGAGACCTGGGTTCGAAAGATCCCCTGGAGGAGAGCATGGCAACCCACTCCAGTATTCTTGCCTGGAGAATCCCTATGGACAAAGGAGCCTGGCAGGCTACGGTCCATGGGGTCACAAAGAGTTGGACAGGAATGAGTGACTAAGCACACAATATGGAGCTTTTAGGGATTGTGGGCTCAAATGTTTCTTTGTTTAAGCATGCAGTTGAATTAAAACTTTTTAAATTCAAGTGACTGCCTATTCCTACAAGCAGTCACTTGACAAATTTAGTGAATGCTTAGCTCCACTCTGCAGACAACTATGCTGGACATTGGGAACTGCCTGCCCTTGTACAGATGAGATCTGTGAGGGAGACTGGCATTGGACAAATAATCATCCAACTAACCATTCATGACCATTGCCAGATTGCTGTGGTAGAAAAGAATAGTGTGGTACAGGAGCAGGCGGCAGGAGTGGGCACCTAGACTGGCGTGGAGGCCTGTTGGTCAGAATCCAGCCAAAGGCAGTGAGGGGCATGCAGGGATGCTAGGGAGGGAAGCCAAGGCACAGTGTTGCTGGGCTTCATAAGCCTGGTTAGTTCAGTTCAGTTCAGTCGTGTCCGACTCTTTGCGACCCCATGAATCACAGCACTCCAGGCCTCCCTGTCCATCACCAACTCCTGGAGTTCACTCAGACTCGTGACCATCGAGTCTGTGATGCCATCCAGTGATCTCATCCTCGGTTGTCCCCTTCTCCTCCTGCCCCCAATCCCTCCCAGCATCAGAGTCTTTTCCAATGAGTCAACTCTTCGCATGAGGTGGCCAAAGCACTGGAGTTTCAGCTTTAGCATCAGTCCTTCCAAAGAAATCCCAGGGCTGATCTCCTTCAGAATGGACTGGTTGGATCTCCTTGCAGTCCAAGGGACTCTCAAGAGTTTTCTCCAACACCACAGTTCAAAAGTATCAATTCTTCGGTGGTCAGCTTTCTTTACAGTCCAACTCTCACATCCATACTTGACTACTGGAAAAACCATAGCCTTGACTAGATGGACCTTAGTCGGCAAAGTAATGTCTCTGCTTTTGAATATGCTATCCAGGTTGGTAAGGAATGTCATATTTTGCTCTAAGAATCGTGGGAAGTCGTTGATGTATTTCAACCAAGGGGATGTGATTAGATCTGCATTTTTAAAGTGAAACTTCAGCTGCTACAAGGAAAGTGATTAGGAGGAAGCAACAGTGGATAGGAGAGACTGGTTAGCCCAGGCCAGAGAGGGCGGTGCTTTCAGGTGGATGGTGGTTGGGTGGAGATGGAGGAAAGAGATGGAGAAGTGGAGGAGGATGGAAGGTGGAGATGGAGGTGGGCATATTTGAGAGAGATGGAGCGTATAGATCGTGCAGGATGTGGTGGTTGATCAGATGTCTTCTATGAAGGAGCATGGTGGTCACAGAAGGTTCCCCAGTGTCAGGCTGGAGCGTTCAAATGGAAGCCCAGGTTTGGGTGCAAAGGATAAGATTGGTTTGGTATGTAGTAAGTTACACCAGTAGGTTAAAGATGCATCCGGGTCTTCCTGGTGGGAAAACATGCTCCTTGGTCCAGGAGGATCCCACTTGCTGCACAACAGCTAAGCCCGTGCAGCACAACCGTTGAGCCTGTGCTCTAGAGCCTGAGAACTGCAACTGCTCAGCTCACATGCCACAGCTACTGAAGCCTGTGCCCCGGGAGCCTGTGCTCCACAATGAGGACCCTGCACGTCCTACAGAACAGCCTACCCAGACTCACTGTAACTGGAGAAAAGCCTGTGCAGTTTCTCAAGGATCCTGCAAAAATGAATAAGTAAGTAAATAAAAATTTTTAAAAACAGATACGTATGGGGCAGCCAGTGGCGATAGCAAAGATGCAATTGGATTATGTAGATAGAGCCACAGAAGAAGGATCAAGATTGGGGAGAAAAATGGGAATTACTGGTTTATGGTCATGGAAGTAGACAGAGGATGAGAGTCTGGGAACTAAATTCTCTGAGAATTAGAGTAGAGCAGGAGAATTGAGCACAGAAGACTAATGAAGATATAGGTTTGATGTTGTTGCAGAGAAAACCAAATATTCAAGAATAGAGTTATAGGGCCAGCTCTGCAGAATGCTATCAAAGGAGTGAGCCAACAGCATCTCTTCATTTCAGTAACGAATAGGACATCCAAAATATAGTTTTGGTATAGTACTCTCTTGAAAACATAGTCACTTCCTCTCTGCTTTGGGGGAAGGGAAGCAACCTGCTCGGCAAGGCGGAAGGTCTGGATTTGGGCCACTGTGTGCCACCTGCTTGCCCGGGCAGCTCTCTGATCCCTGCAGAGCTTACTGAGCTCTACAGGGAGGCTTCAAACAAAGTGTGTTCCCACCACCAAACCCGTTGTGAGGATTCACCAGGAAAATGGTTGTGAAAGACTTGGCTTTATCAACCAGCGAGAGTCAGGAAGATTCCCTGGAGGAGGGCATGGCTACCCACTCCAATATTTTTCCCTGGAGAATCTCATGGACAGAGAAGCCTGGCAGACTAAAGTCCATGGACTCACAAAGACATGATTGAAGTGACTGAACACACACGCAGAAGCTCCACAGATCTCATGCTCGATGGACTCGTCGAATCCAGGTTAAACATGGCTAGCAGGCACCATCTCATGCCTCCATTCGGAGAACCCATCCAATTTACCTGCTGGTCCACTGTGGTCAGATTTGCTCACATCATCTCTCAGTATCCACTCACTCAGGTGACTAGGCCAGCCTCACGAAAGCTGTGGCAGCTGGAGCCCCAGCCCAGAAAAGCCGCTGGCGGGAGAGGTTACTCTTTGGGACCTAAGCAGTTTGTCTCAGATGCTATCAGACCAAAAAGAGGGGAGGGGAGCCAGGGGGAAGTTACCTGTCTCTTTAAGAGTCAGTGAGCAACAATCCTGCCAAGGGGAGCTTCTTTGAGGAGAGCATTTGGGGAACTTCTGTTGAGGGTAGTGTTTTGGCTGACGTTAGCTTCCATATTAGATGTAAGTTCCTGAATTTGCCTGTACCTTTCTGTTTCCTTGCCTGTAAAACTAGAAATAACAATGGCTTTTACCTCTCAGGTCTGTTGTAAAGACTAGATGAGTCTAGAACAGCAGCAACACTTAGCACTTATTAATGAATATTAGCTGTTAGTATTACTGGAGTGTGTACCTTTGACTGAAGTCTGAGATATAATTTCCAAAACTGCACTTTTTTATGTGCAGCAGTAAAACCTTCTTGAGTTTACTAAAATAAATGTACCAACAGGTAAACTTTCACTCATACATTGGAAAGAATATTTGTTATAATACTAGGGATGATTTGGTTATGTTCATTAAGAGGAAAAAAAGATTATCCAGTTTTTAACTGACTGGCTAGCAGATTCGTGTAGGGGCAAAGTACGCTGGCTTTGAAGCTCTGGAGACCAGGCTTTCATTCTAGCTGTGTGACCTTGGGCAAATTACGTGCCCTCTTTGACCCTCATCTTCCTTATATGCACAATTGATGTGCCATTTACGTGGCAGGATGTTGAGAGGTAGCTGGAATCATAGGTACACAGGGTTGGCATGATGTCTGACAGAAGAACAGGTTGACATTGTTGGGTGAATATTTTATTGTCATTTTGCAGCAGCTGGTGATTTCAGAGGGTTGTTTTGTGTTTTTTTTTTTTTTTTTTTGGTTTGGTTTTAAGGATTTTCCAAATGGAATGTCTGTCGTCCTTCACCCTCTAATGTACCTTCCCCATTTACTTTTCCATCCCTTTTTCAGGACTTCTCTGAGAGCACCTCTCTTGTTATTGTCTGGCCAGGGTTTGCCTCACTGTTAACATAGCTGGCCAACCTGGCTGTCCAGTGCCAGCACACAGCCCACTCCATACTTCTGGATGCACCTCGTCTCGCAGGCTCACCTGTCACCTTGGAAGGTCTCCTTCCTAGCTAATCCTCAGAGAACCTTCTCCTGGGGAAACTCTGCTTTGTGATGGATTCTCATCACTATTTCGTGCTGTCACTTCCAACACTGTAATTATGATCCCATCGTTGCCAGCAGTGACTGCACCAGGTCTCACCTCCTCAGTTCAGTTCAGTCACTCAATCGTGTCCCGTGAATCACAGCACGCCAGGCCTCCCTGTCCATCACCAACTCCTGGAGTTCACTCAGACTCATGTCCATAGAGTCAGTGATGCCATCCAGCCATCTCATCCTCGGTCGTCCCCTTCTCCTCCTGCCCCCAATCCCTCCCAGCATCAGAGTCTTTTCCAATGAGTCAACTCTTCGCATGAGGTGGCCAAAGCACTGGAGTTTCAGCTTTAGCATCATTCCTTCCAAAGAAATCCCAAGGCTGATCTCCTTCAGAATGGACTGTTTGGCTCTCCTTGCAGTCCAAGGGACTCTCAAGAGTCTTCTCCAACACCACAGTTTAAAAGCATTAATTCTTCGGCACTCAGCCTTCTTCACAGTTCAACTCTCACATCCATACATGACCACTGGAAAAACCATATCCTTGACTAGACGGACCTTAGTCGGCAAAGTAATGTCTCTGCTTTTGAATAGACTATCTAGGTTGGTCATAACTTTTCTTCCAAGGAGTAAGCGTCTTTTAATTTCATGGCTGCAATCACCATCTGCAGTGATTTTGGAGCCCCCAAAATAAAGTCTGACACTGTTTCCACTGTTTCCCCATCTATTTCCCATGAAATGATGGGACCAAATGCCATGATCTTCGTTTGCCTGAATGTTGAGCTTTAAGCCAACTTTTTCACTCTCCACTTTCACTTTCATCAAGAGGCTTTTTAGTTTCTCTTTACTTTCTGCCATAAGGGTGGTGTCATCTGCATATCTGAGGTTATTGATATTTCTCCTGGCAATCTTGATTCCTGCTTGTGTTTCTTCCAGCCCAGTATTTCTCATGATGTACTCTGCACAGAAGTTAAATAAGCAGGGTGACAATATACAGCCTTGACGTACTCCTTTTCCTATTTGGAACCAGTCTGTTGTTCCATGTCCAGTTCTAACTGTTGCTTCCTGACCTGCATGCAGATTTCTCAAGAGGCAGGTTAGGTGGTCTGGTATTCCCATCTCTTGAAGAATTTTCCACAGTTTATTGTGATCCACACAGTCAAAGGCTTTGGCATAGTCAACAAAGCAGAAATAGATGTTTTTCTGGAACTCTCTTGCTTTTTCCATGATCCAGCAGATGTTGGCAATTTGATCTCTGCTTCCTCTGCCTTTTCTAAAACCAGCTTGAACATCAGGGAGTTCACGGTTCATGTATTGCTGAAGCCTGGCTTGGAGAATTTTGAGCATTACTTTACTAGCATATGAGATGAGTGCAATTGTGCGGTAGTGTGAGCATTCTTTGGCATTGCCTTTCTTTGGGATTAGAATGAAAACTGACCTTTTCCAATCCTGTGGCCACTGCTGAGTTTTCCAAATTTGCTGGCGTATTGATTGCAGCCAATACCTAAACAAAACACCTGAAGAGGTAGAGATCTGGTGATGCTTGAATAGTAAGCTTCTAGGCCCCAGGAACACAGCGCTTTGGGAGGGACCCTATTGCTGGAATGAATGAAAGAAACAGGACAGTAAAGATATTGTAAGAGATTACCCCGGGAGGCTCACTGGTGCTCCAGTAGTTGAGACTTCACCTTCCAGTGCCGGGGGTTGGGGGGGGGGGTGTAGGTTCTATACGTGGTCAGGAAGGTAAGATGCCACATGCCTCAGGACGAAAAACTCAAAACATAAAGCAGAAGCAATATTGTAACAAATTCAATAAAGACTTGAAAAATGGCCCACATTTAAAAAAAAGAAAAGAAAAGTGAGTGAAAGGGTTTCCTGGGTTTGAATCCTGGCTCTGCCGCTTAATACTTTTGTTATATATTTGGCAAGACATGACTACTTTATGTGTCAGTTTCCACCTTTACATAGTTCATAAAATACATGTCTATTCACTCAGTCATGTCCGACTCTTTGCAACCCCGTGGACTGTAGCTCAGCAGGCTCCTCTGTCCATGAGGTTCTCTAGGCAAGAATACTGAGGTGAGTTGCTATTTCCTCCTCCAGAGGATCTTCCCCACCCAAGGATCAAACTCAGATCTCTTGCATCTCCTGCACTGCAGGCATATTCTTTACCAGTGAGTCCCTGGGGAAGCCTTGCACATTTGTAAAATGGGACAGTAACAGTTTTGAGTTTTAAATGAGGTACTACGTACAAAGCTCTTAGAACAGTCCCTGGCACCAAGTAAGTACCTGAATGAATAATTAAGAAAAAGAGTTGCGCATATAAGGGAATGGTTGTCTTTCCTATCATCTGTCTGCCTACTGTGGCTGCTGTGAGTCATCTCTCTTCCAGGTGAGGGCTCACAGCCCACTGTGGCCTGAGCAGGCAAGAGACAAGGACTGCTGCATTCCTACCCACAGGCCACAATCCCAGGCCCTCCACAAGAAAAAAGCACTGTGAGCCAAAATAAGTCTCCCATTTGGGGACCTGGAGTGTTAACTTGCTGGCACTGCTGAGAAGCAGCCTTTAATTCACTTTAGAAGGCAATGGCACCCCACTCCAGCACTCTTGCCTGGAAAATCTCATGGATGGAGGAGCCTGGTCGGCTGCAGTCCATGGGGTCGCTGAGGGTCGGACACGACTGAGTGACTTTACTTACTTATGAGCAGTAGGCACCCTAACGAGGGCTGCGAGCCACAGCCGCGGCTAGGGCAAAGCAGCCCTTTCTTCCTGGACGCTGTTCGCATCGGCATGAAGACTGAACGCTTCCTAGCTGGGCTTTTGCCCTGTTATTTCATAAACTGAACAGAAATGATGAAACAGCTGGGGGTCAGGCTGGCAAAGTGGATGCTTACTGCCTGCGCCAGGGCCTGCCCATGGCCTCTGACGGGCTTCTGCATCACACGTGCGTGCCATCCAGGCACGTGCTCCAGGGTGCTGTAGGAATGAGTGCCGGAAACCCTGCTTTCCAATGGACCCCGAAACGGTTCCCCATTCTGACTTACTTGCCGTGCTTGCAGCAGTCTGGGTTTGTCTGCTTTGTCACCTAGGTCCTGTGATGGCGGGCGTTGCCTGACCAGCTGAGGAAGTTGGGCTGCCATTTCTGGTCTGCAGCTTAAAATGCTGCTACTATTATAACCACATTAAATCATTAAAAAGCAGAGAAATTTCTTTGCCAACAAAGGTCCATCTAGTCAAGGCAATGGTTTTTCCAGTGGTCATGTATGGATATGAGAGTTGGACCGTGAAGAAAGCTGAGCACCGAAGAATTGATGCTTTTGAACTGTGGTGTTGGAGAAGACTCTTGAGAGTCCCTTGGACTGCCAGGAGATCCAACCAGTCCATCCTAAAGGAGATCAGTCCTGGGTGTTCATTGGAAGGACTGATGTTGAAGTTGAAACTCCAATACTTTGGGTGAAGGTGAAGTCGCTCAGTCGTGTCCGACTCTTTGCGACCCCGTGAACTGTAAGCTACTAGGCTTCTCTGTCCATGGGATTCTCCAGGCAAGAATACTGGAGTGGATTGCCATTTCCTTCTCCAGGGGGTCTTCCCGACCCAGGGATCGAACCCAGGTCTCCCGCATTGGAGGCAGACTCTTTAACCTCTGAGCCACCAGGGAAGCCCAATACTTTGGCTACCTGATGTGAAGAACTGACTCATTGGAAAAGACCCTGACGCTGGGAAAGATTGAAGGCAGGAGGAGAAGGGGACGACAGAATGAGATGGTTGGATGGCATTACCAACTTGATGGACATGGATTTGGGTGGACTCTGGCAGTTGGTGATGGACAGGGAGGCCTGGTGTGCTGCGGTTCATGGGGTCGCAAAGAGTTAGACACGACTGAACTGAACTGAACTGAATATTTGAAATCCTTTTGCTCAGACTTCTTCCTACATTTTCAAGGAATGGGAAGGATATGTAATACTTTATAGTCATAGCATTTCATGTGTGGTCAGTCGCTTAAGTTGTGTCCAGCTCTTTGCAGCTCTATAGACTATATCCTGTCAAGCTCCTCTGTCCATGGGATTCTCCAAGCAAGAATACTGGAGTGGGTTGCCATACTCTTCTCCAGGGGATCTTCCCAAGCCTGGGATCAAACCTGTGTCTCCTGTGTCTTCTGCATGGCAGGCATATTCTTTACTGCTGAGCCAACAGGGAAGCCCATAGCGTTTCATACCAGGAGGTAGGGGATGGGAGAAAAAGCGTTAAGCAGTTTCTGGCCCTTGGTCTAGCTAGGGCAGCTTAGAGGGATGATAGGCATTGCTTTTAAGCCACAGTGAGGAATGGATGTTACAGCAGCCTTGCATTGTCCAGGGGCTTCATGGAATCTGTCTTAATCTAGCTTGCATTTCTTGTGTTCCACAATCATTATTCTTAGCTGTTCCCAGTCATACAGCTATGACAAAATAGTTTCACAGAAAGTATTATATCATATGACATTTGTTTTCATTTCACTCTTGTTTTTTCAGTCAATGAGCAGTTTCAAAGACTCAGAGAGGTGGGGGAACATGAAGAACCCCCCTCAAAAGTGGTCTAAGCCATTTCTTCTCTCAAAGCATGAGTCCCTTTGACAGTATTCATCAAAGTCATTTAACCTATTTAGTGTATCATCTCTGCTTTTATTTTCAGAGGCTTGAGGTGGCCTCTTCTATTTCTGAACAACTCCTGCTATTAGAAAATGTGTCCTTTTATTGATTCAAATCCTTGTGCTATCCCTGCATTAAAACCGATTATACCAAACAAAACTCAATGCCTTCCACATCAGCCCCAGAAACGTTGAAGGCAGTGGTAGTTGCCATCTTGCCCAAATGTCACCCGTTCCTGCACCCTTTCTCCATATGATATAATTTAGCACATTCACCAGCATCCCAGATGAGCAGCAGTGACCCTCTCTATAGACATTGTTTTAATAAACTGGTGTATAATGGGCTCCTTTTCATAGGCTTCAATATGAGAGTCTCATGTTAAGTCTTCAGAATGATGGTTGCAGCAGAAATTTGAGAGTTACATCTGCACTTGACTTTTACCCTAACCTGCAGAGTCATAGATACCCAGGATGTCCACTGGGGCATCTTGTTCCTCTATATGAAACCCAGGAAAACCCAAGTAGAGAGTCTCCCCAAAGAAACTGCAGTTCAAAGGTAATAGGAGCTCCTGAAATAATCACACCGACCAGCATCCAAAGAGGCAGTACCAGAATTCTTCATGAAGCCTTCTCGAAGCTCAGTGTACTTAGAACTGTGGTTCTCCATCCTACGTGCTTAAAGACCAGTTTGCACATATATGCTCATACAGTGTTTAGCCATGAGGCTGCCTACTGATCAAAAGCTGGCTGGGGAGTAAGAGGAAGAGTTACATGTAGGCTGTTAATCTTCCAGGAAAGTTGTAAATTAGTAGGTTGGATGGTTTATCTTTAATAGCGTATAGTAGATATAAGATTTCCCCTGGTGGCTCAGACAGTAAAGCATCTGCCTACAATGCGGAAGACCCGGGTTTGATCCCTGGGTCAGGAAGATCCTCTGGAGAAGGAAATGACGATCCACTCCAGTACTCTTGCCTAGAGAATCCCATAGACAGAGGAGCCTGGTAGGCTACAGTCCATGGGTCACAAAGAGTTGGACATGACTGAGCAACTTCACTCACTCACTCACTCACTCACTCACTCACTCACTCAGTAGATATAAAAAGAAAGGAATCAGGTATATCTAGTTGGACTAGTTTTCTCAGTGGTTCTCTGATTGCTGTTTCTCTGAGGAAAAGATGGAAAATGGCCACTTGAGAAACCATTCATACAACCAACATCCTTCACTTTGTATATGTAGGTATCTTCACCATAGATGTCTTTCAGATCCATAGAGGCAGCATCTCAAAAAAGCCAGATGCAGAATGTAGCCCTGGCTTTGCACTACCAGCTGAGTGAGCTTGGGCAAGACATTGGCCTGTGTGTGCCTCGGTTTCCTTATCTGTCAAGTGGGGATAATGATGGTAGTATGTGCCTAAAAGTTTCAGAACTAAATGAGTGACTATGAGTGAAGGGCTTAGTGCCTGGCATCATAGGAGGCTCTACCAAACCGTTTGTTCTTATCGTGAATAATTACTATTCTTTGTTGTGATTCTGATTACTTTGTTGTATAGTGAATTCGGAGTTGGCAGAGTACTTCACCATCTCTCTCACAACCATCCTATAAAAAAGGGCTTGGAATCCCAGAGTCAGCTGCAAGGAATCAGGCCTTTTCCCCTGCAGTGGATGGTATGCAGTGGTCTTTCCCAAATGGCAATGTTCACAAATGTTAAACTGGGCAAGTGGAAGGCCCAGAAGCTTGATCCCTCTCATCACAAATTCTGTTGCTGCCAAGTTTACACAGAACCGTCCTATTTAAGCGAGGGGGCATGTGTGCCCTGCGGTCAACTCAAAAGACCACGCTGGAGCCTTTCATTCTGAGTGTCTTTGAACCGAGAGCCCCTGTGTGGAGGGGACGGTTTGAGGGCTTCCCAAGGAGCCTGTCTTGGTCCTGCACCGGCTGCTGCGCTGTCCTCTGGAGGCTGCTTCTGGTCTTCCACACTCAGTGGGGTCCCCTCTCACCACTTCCAGGGGGTCACCCAGGATGAAAAGAGTGGAGGTCTCCAAGAGCAGGCAGAATTCTGCTCTGCCTCACTTCTCATTCTGAATTAGTCAGTTTTTACTTTACAGTGTAGCACATTCTTGCTTAGACTCTTTGAATGAACAGACGTGTCTGATCACCTAATCTGCCCCCTTACTGAAGGTGTGGGTTAAGGTGATTCACTCACGGTCATAAAGCATTCACTCATTCATTAAACAAATATTTACTGTGACTGGGTGGTCTGCAGTGTCTGCATTAATATCAGTGGCACAACAGGACCGGAATCTAGTCTTCCTATTTCTGATCCAGCATTCTTGCCCCCAAGTCCTCTGGCCTCTCATAACTACTCTCTTCTCCACAATGATCTGTCTCTTTGGAACTATGGGATATTAATTCTCAAATGTGGATGTTATCTCTGAGTCTGTATAATGGGAAACTTGGTATGTGTAAAAGATAGAAGGTCCCAAAACCTGTACACAGAGGCATCATGTTTTCCCCAAATCTACCAGAATGTCATAAGAATCAAACTGAAATTTGACCTGAACATTCAGTAAGTAAAAAAAGAAGTGAGATAGCCTATCTGGATTGGATACATCTCCAATGGATAGAGTATTCTTTCAGGTACTAGGGATCAGGAAATAGTAGGGTGTAGAGTGGAAAGGATGTGGAGTAAGACTGCCTTGGGCTTGCTTGGAGGTGCCACCATTTTCCAGCTGTGTGGCGTGGAACAGTATATTTCTCTGAGCTTCAATTTGATTCCCTGAGCCTTATTCTCTAATTTTATTTTTTCTCCTTTCTCTAGGATGAAAAATAAATCCCATGCCAGTGCCCATCATGGGTGGCTCTTTTTAGAAAACCATTTCAAGCCTTGCCTATACTCAGCATAAATGAATATTCTGGTTCAGTTTAGTTCAGTTCAGTCACTCAGTCATGTCTGACTCTTTGCGAACCCATGAATCGCAGCACGCCAGGCCTCCCTGTCCATCACTAACTCCTGGAGTTCACTCAGACTCATGTCCATCGAGTCAGTGATGCCATCAAGCCATCTCATCCTCCGTCGTCCCCTTCTCCTGCCCCCAATCCCTCCCAGCATCGGAGTCTTTTCCAATGAGTCACCTCTTCGCATGAGGTGGCCAAAGTATTGGAGTTTCAGCTTTAGCATCATTCCTTCCAAAGAAATCCTAGGGCTGATCTCCTTCAGAATGGACTGTTTAAATCTCCTTGCAGACCAAGGGACTCTCAAGAGTCTTCTCCAACACCACAGTTCAAAAGGGTCGAATCTTCTGTACTCAGCTTTCTTCACAGTTCACCTCTCACATCCATACATGACCACAGGAAAAACCATAGCCTTGACTAGACAGACCTTAGTCAGCAAAGTAATGTCTCTGCTTTTGAATATGCTATCTAGATTGGTCATAGTTTTTCTTCCAAGGAGTAAGCATCTTTTAATTTCATGGCTGCAGTCACCATCTGCAGTGATTTTGGAGCCTCCCAAAAAAGACTGACACTGTTTCCACTGTTTCCTCATCTATTTCCCATGAAGTGATGGGACCGGATGCCATGATCTTCGTTTTCTGAATGCTGAGCTTTAAGCCAACTTTTTCACTGTCCTTTTTCATTTTCATCAAGAGGCTTTTTAGTTCCTTTTCACTTTCTGCCATAAGGGCGGTGTCATCTGCATATCTGAGGTTATTGATATTTCTCCCAACAATCTTGATTGCAGCTTGTGTTTTTCCCAGTCCATCATTTCTCATGATGTACTCTGCATATAAGTTAAATAAGCAGGGTGACAATATACAGCCTTGACGTACTCCTTTTCTTACTTGGAACCAGTCTGTTGTTCCACGTCCAGTTCTAACTGTTGCTTCCTGACCTGCATACAGATTTCTCAAGA
>SJYC01057139.1:0-25156 GCA_006408675.1 Madoqua kirkii
AGGCAGAGTACAGGAGTCTTGATTTACTGAAGCAGAGACTAATTGGAGAGAGGAAACCATCTCAGAGTCAGTGGCAGGGTAGGGAAGCCTAACATGTAATTGAAGAACTGCTGGAGGCTCAGTGTGGACGAGTCTGAGAGCTAAAAATTCCCAAGTGACCCAGTCATAGGGGGACCTCAACAATATTGTGAGATTTACCTCTAGGAACAAGACCAAGTTCCCATAGTAAATACTGGAGACAAATCTTATGCTTCTGCAGGACAAAGAGAAAGGAAACTATTTTGTAATATATCAGGCCATTCTGTCCTTAAAAAAGGCTTCTAATCAGAGAAAAACAGTTATCAGAGTCTAAAATGCTGTGAGGTATCAGAGTTTAACTGACCTGGGAGAAGGGGAATGTCCAACTCCAACCCATTCAAGTCATCCTCTTCCAAAGAAAAGAGAGAAAAATAAACCTGAGAAGCACTTGTGAGGTTCACAGTCCAGAGACATATAGTCACATAAAGTCTGAGACCCACTCATAGGACTATTAACTCTCTCACTACATCTTAACTCCATATTATTATAGGTGTGTTTACAGCAGTTCCTTTTGCCCAGTACATCATATCCAGCTATCAAGAGAAATAATAAAGGTATATAAAAATGGAAAGGTAGTTAAAAACTTATGTCCACACAAAAGTTGCATGTGGATGTTTATAGCAGCTTTTTAATAATTGGCAAAATCTGGAAACAACCAAGATATCCTTCAATAGGTGAGTAGAAAAATAAAATGAGGGCATATCTAGACAGCTGGATATTTATTACTCAGTGCTAAGAGTAAATGAGCTACAAGCTATGAAAAGACATGGAGGAATGTTAAATGCTTATTAATAAGTGAAAGAAGTCAATCTGAAATGTTACCTACTATATGATGCAACTACATCATATTTTAGAAAAGGCAAAACTATGGAGATTGTAGAAAATTCAGTGATTGCAGAGGTTGTGTTGTGTGTGTAGGAGTTGAGGTGTGTGGGATGAAGAGGAGGATGAACAGGACAAGCACAGAGGATTTTTAGGCAGACAATACTCTCATGATGGATACATGTCATTATACTTTGTTCAAACCCTTAATATGTTAAAATAAGACTGAACCCTAACATAAACTGTGGACTTTGGATAAAAATACTGTGTCAATATAAGTTCATCGACTATAACAAAGATACCACTGTGCTGGTAGATGTTGATAATGGCTATGCAAGTGTTGGGGTAGGAGGAGACTGAATTATCTGTACCTCCCCCATAGTTTTGTTGTGAACCCAAAACTGGCCTAAGAAAAGATATGAAAGAAAGAGAAGGAAAAGAAGAAAGGAGGGAAGGGTGGAGGGAGGGATGAAGGGAGGAAAGAAAGAGGAAGAAAGAGAGAGGAAGGGAGGAAGGCAGGCAGCTGGGGAGACAGAAAGCGGGAGGGAGAGAGGGAGGGAGGGAGGAAACAAAACAGCCGAAGTGATCAGTGTGGCATAAGCCAAGGAAACAAATGAGTGTGGAATGAACCTGGTAAGGAAATCAAGTCAGAGCAATCGCTTTTACTGCACACTGGAGGGGGCAGATCTTGTAGTGTCTTCTATTTCATTGTAAGGACTGTGGATTTTACTTAAGAGATAGTTACTTGTGGGTTTCAAGCCAAAAAGAGACGTGATGTGACATGACTCTGCTACTGCTTTGTGAGTTCACCGAAGAGGCAATTGCATAAGGAGACCCGTTAAGAGGCTGTGGCAGTGATCCACTGAGTAGTCAGTGGTGACTCGGCTGGATGTAGTGAAGGGAAATCAAAAGCAATAAAGCTGACAGGATCAGTGTCTGGAGCAGGGAAGGTGGGAATGAAATTGCTTGCTCTGAGTTTGCAGTTTTTACAGGCCAAGGTGAAGGTCTAGATGAGAGGGGGCTTGCTAAAAAGTAGCAAGCTGACCAGATGTTGGTCGAGAGTTTTTGTCATCATGTAAAAATGTGAGAATGAATTTTCCATTTTGATAAACACTCTTGTTCTGGGACTTGTAGTTATAACACATTATTTATAGAATACTAGCTTCTACTTGGATAGAAATTTTTTTTCCTGGTGTTATAAAAGTTTATGATATTACTGTAGTTCACTTTAATATTATGTATATACTTTTCCAAATAGAAAGAAAAAATGTTAGGATAACATTATATCAGCCTAAGTTTATATTTGGCATCTTATTCAATACCAAACTATCTGATTCTGAGATTCAATGTTAAGGATAATTTTAATTAGGTTATATTTAAAACATTAAAGCTAATTTTAAAATAAATCATATCTGTAGTTTTATTTTCTACATTACCTTAACAAAAATAAAAATTAAAATGCATGTATATTGAACACTATAAAAATTCCTAGTGTACAAAAAGAAAAAAAAAAGCTAATGCATTTTATATAAGGAGGAAGATTATCATATTATAAAAAAAGCATATAAACTTTTTGAAAAAAAAATGGGTATGCATTTGCAATCACAGTAAATGCTTAATGGAAGTTTGAACCATTTTCTAACTCCTCCATACTGCTTGTTTAGGGGTACCCTTAAAAAGAGAACAATGCAGCTAGCAGCTGGTGGAACATTAAACTATATTCCTGTTAAACAACATGAAGCCAGAAAGCAACTTTTCAAATTTTGTTTTTGCACACCTCATGCTGACAAACTAAGAAGCAAACAAGTCTATTCACATTCAAATAATAAGTGCCGAGGCTCTAAATATCAAGCACTTCCTTATGAAATATTCCTTAGTCTGCAACTGCACATGTCATCTCACATATGTTTATATAAAATAAAATAGGTAAGCATGACAGGAGACCAATGCAGAAATGTTTATATTTGCATTGTGAGATCTTCCACAGCTATGATAATTGGTTAAGATATATAGATAGAAGTTTTGTTTTCTTTTAAAATGGTCTTCAATTATACAATTTATACTATGGAAGCCCTTACAACTTACAAAGAAAGAAAATGAATAGGGGATGCAATATGATGCAAGGAGAAAATATCTGAAAAGCACATATCTTATAAAGGACATATCCAGACTTTACAAAGACAGTTACAATTCAATAACTTCAACAATAAAGTATCCCAATAAAAATAGGCAACAAACATTTACAAAAGAAAATATACCAATGGCTGAGAAGTACATGAAAAGATATTCAACATCATTAGCCATCAAGGAAATGCAAATTAAAACCAAAGTGGGTTAACATTTCATGCTTCCTAGAAGGGCCACAATAAATAAGACAGACAGTTCCAAATGCTGGCTAGTATGTAGAGTAATGGAACTACTCATAAGCTGTTGGGAGGAACATAAACTGGTGCAGTGGCACTGGAAAACAGTTTGGCAGCTCTCAAAAATTCAGCGTAAAATAGCTAGACAATTTTAGAAATTTTACTAAGTGTCCAAGATAAATGAAAACATATGCTCACACACAGATTTGCACACAAATTAGGTTACACTAGGTTCATAGCAATTAACTTTTCCATAATAGCCAAAAACTAGAAACCTAAATGTCCATGCATTATCCATGAATTTATATGAAATATAAATTGGCACAAGGCGTATTATTGGGATAGGTGTTAAAATGTTCCAAAACCAATTGATGGTAATAGTTGTGCTATTTGGTAATGTTATGAAAAGTCACTGAATTGTACACTCAAAATGGATTAATCTCATATGTGTAAAACATACCTCAATAAAGTTATTAAAAATATTAAGCTTTTACCTTTCTATTCGTGTATCTAACTAAGTTTTTGAATTTAGATATGAGATAAGTATCCTGAGGACACATTTAAAGATTTTTGAATAAAAGTATATGCAGAGATGTTTGTCCTAACAGTAAATAAGTCTGATTTGATTAACTGAGTCAACAATAGAGACCAGCATTTCAAATTAGATTATGCAGAAGTTCTTTTTCACAAATTGGATAGGCAAATCTGC
Source organism: Madoqua kirkii (assembly GCA_006408675.1). Lineage (NCBI taxonomy): Eukaryota > Metazoa > Chordata > Mammalia > Artiodactyla > Bovidae > Madoqua > Madoqua kirkii. The sequence goes on from SJYC01057139.1 coordinate 3,973, forward strand.
AGTTCTGATGAAATTTTGATGAAAACATACAATGTAAATGTAAGATACAAATGTTTTCCAACCCTTTCTCTGTTACATAAATTGCCTCTATATGAAAAAATAATTGGTAAAGTTAATAATATTTAAAAAAAATGGGTATGCATTTGCAATCACAGTAAATGCTTAATGGAAGTTTGAACCATTTTCTAACTCCTCCATACTGCTTGTTTAGGGGTACCCTTAAAAAGAGAACAATGCAGCTAGCAGCTGGTGGAACATTAAACTATATTCCTGTTAAACAACATGAAGCCAGAAAGCAACTTTTCAAATTTTGTTTTTGCACACCTCATGCTGACAAACTAAGAAGCAAACAAGTCTATTCACATTCAAATAATAAGTGCCGAGGCTCTAAATATCAAGCACTTCCTTATGAAATATTCCTTAGTCTGCAACTGCACATGTCATCTCACATATGTTTATATAAAATAAAATAGGTAAGCATGACAGGAGACCAATGCAGAAATGTTTATATTTGCATTGTGAGATCTTCCACAGCTATGATAATTGGTTAAGATATATAGATAGAAGTTTTGTTTTCTTTTAAAATGGTCTTCAATTATACAATTTATACTATGGAAGCCCTTACAACTTACAAAGAAAGAAAATGAATAGGGGATGCAATATGATGCAAGGAGAAAATATCTGAAAAGCACATATCTTATAAAGGACATATCCAGACTTTACAAAGAACAGTTACAATTCAATAACTTCAACAATAAAGTATCCCAATAAAAATAGGCAACAAACATTTACAAAAGAAAATATACCAATGGCTGAGAAGTACATGAAAAGATATTCAACATCATTAGCCATCAAGGAAATGCAAATTAAAACCAAAGTGGGTTAACATTTCATGCTTCCTAGAAGGGCCACAATAAATAAGACAGACAGTTCCAAATGCTGGCTAGTATGTAGAGTAATGGAACTACTCATAAGCTGTTGGGAGGAACATAAACTGGTGCAGTGGCACTGGAAAACAGTTTGGCAGCTCTCAAAAATTCAGCGTAAAATAGCTAGACAATTTTAGAAATTTTACTAAGTGTCCAAGATAAATGAAAACATATGCTCACACACAGATTTGCACACAAATTAGGTTACACTAGGTTCATAGCAATTAACTTTTCCATAATAGCCAAAAACTAGAAACCTAAATGTCCATGCATTATCCATGAATTTATATGAAATATAAATTGGCACAAGGCGTATTATTGGGATAGGTGTTAAAATGTTCCAAAACCAATTGATGGTAATAGTTGTGCTATTTGGCAATGTTATGAAAAGTCACTGAATTGTACACTCAAAATGGATTAATCTCATATGTGTAAAACATACCTCAATAAAGTTATTAAAAATATTAAGCTTTTACCTTTCTATTCGTGTATCTAACTAAGTTTTTGAATTTAGATATGAGATAAGTATCCTGAGGACACATTTAAAGATTTTTGAATAAAAGTATATGCAGAGATGTTTGTCCTAACAGTAAATAAGTCTGATTTGATTAACTGAGTCAACAATAGAGACCAGCATTTCAAATTAGATTATGCAGAAGTTCTTTTTCACAAATTGGATAGGCAAATCTGCAGTTCTGATGAAATTTTGATGAAAACATACAATGTAAATGTAAGATACAAATGTTTTCCAACCCTTTCTCTGTTACATAAATTGCCTCTATATGAAAAAATAATTGGTAAAGTTAATAATATTTTGTTAAGCCTTGGCCAGAAGTTCTTGGCTCTACTTTTCAGAAATGGAGAAAATAATTGATCCTAATGCATTTTTAATAAAACTTTTATTATTTGTCTCTAAATCTGTGTTTAGCAAAATGAATATAAAACTGTTCAAATTACCAGATGTTAAAACATCAAAAGATTTCTATATGATTATGCAATTTGGGTGATGTAACTCAAAAGGTGTTCGAAGAATTTATTATAACATTTATGTGAACAAAATTATTGTATCCTTAAACTATTGATATATAAAATAGATATAAGAAAAATGCTAAAACCCATTGCCTGGACATATCAACCCATGGATACACAAACTGGTTGGAAAAAAAAAAAAGAACTTATTCTTGATAGGAAGAGAGCCAAGATAGGCATTCTAGACAGAGGCTCATGGAAAGCCGAGGGAGGAGTGAGTGGTATAAAGAGTAGGAACGAAGAGCTGAACAGAAAAACTCCTTGGGGTGAATTATCTTTTCCGAGGACATCAGATACTATCTGACATCATTAACTGTCAGACCCACGCGTCTACATAAGCAAGAGTCAAAAATGCTCCAAAATGAGATTCAAAGCAGGAACAGAAGTAGGAGTCTTCCGTGTGTAAGAGTTTAAAATACAGTCACAGATGAATGTTCCAAGTCTGTGATCCTGAGAAAAGCAGAAGACAATGACTGAATCCAGATGAATATATCCACAAAGGAGTGATCATAAGAAGAGAAGTCAAAGAATAAAATAACAAATTGGTACTTGAACAATGAAAAACATAAACATAGATGTATGCACACGTGTGCTAAGTTGCTTTACCTGTGTCCAACTCTTTGTGACCTTATGGACTGCAGGCTGCCAGGTTCCTCTGTCTCTGGGATTCTCCAGGCAAGAATACTAAATGAAACTGAATAATAGCTATGTTCAGAGCACAGGGTACCTTAATTTATCATAGGGTTTCAGAATCTGTATTTTTGGTTTATTGAAAACACCATAACTATTTTGGTATATATAATTTCAGTAGTACTAAATAAGTACTAATCATGTAAAAAGTTAAGCACAAATAAAAATACTTCTCAGGTCTGACTTTAGGCAAGTGTCTTAATTATTATAAATGAACTTCTGTAATGTCATTATGAGCATTAAGTGAAATGAAAATGTGAAGCTTTAACTACTATATCTGGCATAATATACCCTCCATAAAACTTGGCTATTTGGTGATAGTTTTGATATTATTCAATTACTTGGGGCTAGAGGCAAATAACTCTGATTTGCATGCAACTGAAAATTGTATATAAGCATTTGCAGCAATATTTTAAAATCAAAACCTGATTTTAAAAGGAACCCAAATCACAGAGTGGACAAGAGGCATTTTGAGGTTTGAATCAATAATTTACACCCAGTCTCTAAAAGCCTCACAAAGCTACTCTTTTATGGATGCTTTATCATGGTGGGCCTGATGTTCATTTTAATTAAATCAAACTTTACTTGCCTGGTTAGCCTATTGGAAGAAAAGAATAGGGAGGAAATAATATCTACTTACGAGATTCTTTTTGAGGACAAAATTTTAGAGATAATGCATAGAGAGCACCTAAAACAGTGGAAGCAGCCTAGAACAAAGCTGAAAAAGTAATTGCTCTCATTACAGTTCGGGAGTAAATGCTATCACTAGATATATCCACTCGTTGACTTTCAAGTCTTCCTTCTTTCAAGTGCTGGCCATCTCCATATTTCGAGCCCTTGGATATTCACTTCCTAACACACTAGTATTATATTTTTTAAAAAAGGAATCTTAATGTTTCCTGCTTATATTTCAAATGCTCTTTTAGAAGCTTGTGCCATTGTTGTTACCAAAGTGCTAAACTGAAGTATTTCTTTTAAAAAGACTGATTCATGGGTGACTACTTAAATGCTGCTAAAAGATAAGATACAAGCAAGTTTGTAACATAAAATATAATATTATTCATGTAAAAATAAAAGATCTTATGTGATACAGATATATGATAGGATTTTTACCTCTATATTTTATTCTGCATTGAGATAATGAACAAGGAATAATAGTCCTTGATCCATTACTGTGAAAGTACCCTGCATCTTTCCTACACTTCCTGATCCTTCCAGCACTACTACAGGATACTGAAATGAAAGAAAACAACAACATATCTTCCCTTGGGTGTCCAGATCAGTGAACAGAATCCTCAGTCAATTTTCATGAGTTGCATTACATACATTGATCATTCATTTCTGCATGTGTGTGTCTCTTTCAAACCCATACACACACACACATACACATATATACACACCCCATCATGAATTAAATAGGAAATGTGACACACTTTTAAAGTAGCCTGGGTAGAGTATATATTTATACTTCATAACTCACCTTATAATTAACAATCTAGAAGGATGTTAGTCATTCTACATCATTCTAAAGTAGGTGCCAACAAGGAAAGAACTATGACTGCAGGTCAATCTGTATTTTTTTTAAATCACAGGGAAGATGTCATAGCATCATAAAATGCTATCAGCTTTAAAGAGAAACATATGTGCATCAAAATCCTAGATTTGCAACCTATTATTTTTTTGAATCCAATAAAAGTAAATTTATTTAGTTCCTGAGTTTCTGTGAGGCTCAAGGGCAATAGTACGAAAGGTTTTTTGGCTTGAATGGGTAGGGTTATAGGTAAAGTTTTAATACTAATTTTTCTGTATCTAATATAGTTTTCATAATGCAAGTGCTCTAAATTTTAGAGAGCTAACAAATAAAGTATTTCAATATTAAGATGTACATAAAATGTACAATGATTATGCAAAAGTATCCACAAGGAAATTAATTAATCCCACCACACTGATAATTTTTCAAATAGATCCACACAAATTTTTATCTATTGTCATAAACACTTATAGTGGTGTATACATGATCAAATGATCTAGCAAAAAATGTTTACCTAGAAAAAACAACATTTATCTTGAAAAAAGACTAATCAAGTATATGCTTAGTACAATTTTAGGGAAAACAATCTAACATATAACTAAACAGAGCAGATGTTTAGGCAGCATAATAACTAATACAAACAAATATATGGGGTGGGAGATGGATGAGGGATTCAGGATTGGGAGTTCGTATACACCTGTGGTGGATTCATGTCAATGTATGGCAAAACCAATACAGTATTGTAAAGTAAAATAAAGTAAAAATAAAATTAAAAAAAAAAAGCTTACTCTATGTGACACATGTCCTAAAAATTAATGCAGTGAATCCTCAAAAAGCATTCATACCTGAAAGCACATCAAGTTTAAGTTGCTTAAGGGGACTAGGTTAACAGAAGGAGACAGAATCATACAGTCACGCTAAAGCAGTGAGAGAGTCTGCACAAAGACCAGACAGAGATAGGGCCACTTTTAACCACTGCATGGCCAACCAGAGACAACCCCCAATTCTACAACCTCAAATAAATAGTCTTGGATATATATATTTTAGGAATTACTTCCTAGTGAATGTCATCATTATAAGGGTGGCTGAAATTACCAGTTATTAAACCTGAGTCAAACTTGCTATTTATTTTTTATTATTATTATTTTTTATGGTGACTGGGCTTCCCTGATGGCTAAAACAGTAAAAGATCTGCCTGCAATGCAGAAGACCTTGGTTCGATTCCTGGGTTGAGAAGATCCTCTGGAGGAGGGAATGGCTACCTACTGTAGTATCCTTGCCTGGAGAATACCATGGACAGAGGAGTCTGGCGGGCTACAGTCTGTGGGGTCACAGAGTCAAATACAATTGAGCGACTAACACTTTCACTTTCAACATGAAAATATAGCAACAGTTGTTTCAGACTATCTTCAGGTAAAGACGCTGATAGCTAAACTGCCTGACTTGCCCCACATCACACTCCTATTTTCTGATTGACAATCTAATAGGGATACAGAAACAAATGAAACGAGTTCAAAATGCCTTGAACTAGCAATGTTCATCACAGATACCTGTGTGTACGAGGCAGAACCATGAATTCAGACATGATGAAAACTGTCAGAGATTTACCCCCTTTTTGACTAGACAGCTTCACTCAGGGTGATGTTAGACTGACTGCACAGAGGAGCTCCTTTGTGGGGTGATCAGAGCTGTTTCAATATCCTCTTTCTAATTAATTATCTTTTCATCTATGACAACTCCAGGATTTCTCTCAGTAGTGCTACAGATAAAGACGCTGCGAAAGACAGAAAAATGCACTCTGCACACCAAAAAGTGAGCTGAATAATTAGGAAAGGCTAGAGAATTCAAGGCCATCAAAGGCTGTGAACTTTCATGGGTTTTGCACACCTTCTGTCCACAGAGACAGAACAGCCTGAATGGAATTTTCCAGAGATCCATTCACCTCAGAATAATCAGAGAACCAAACAGCAAGAACAAAAACACTGTCCTCAGCCTTGTGGATTCACTCTGTGCACATCGGTGGGCGTCAGCATATGATCTGAGGAAAGGACTCAAAAGGAAGCGGGAGAGAGGGGCAGGGGGAGAGCACAGCAGCGCTGCTACTGGGAAAGCATCAGGCCTGGACTGACCTCCTCTCATTAAAAGAGGAGTGCAGAGAGCAAAATAGCATGGGGCCTATGGAAAAATTCTCAAAAACAAAAGAGACAGGTAATGTGCTCAAAATACAGAAGCCTGCATTTTGCTGAAAAATTTAGCAATGAAAACAAATACTTCAGAAACTACATGATAGATTTTTTCAATAAACATAAAAACAGAGCACAGAATGTCAACCGTTTTTGGCTAACAGCCCATAACCTCCATTGAAAATTTTCAGTTAAATAATAAATAACAGTGTATAACATTAAAAATTATAACTGGTAAGAAGTGTGGCCAGGTGCCAGCACAGGAAGACCCTAAGCTCACCTCCTCTCAAGGGCACACCAAAATTATAATAATTTACACATGAACTATCTGTGAGAATGACCTGAAGACTAGCGGCAAAAGTCTTCCACAGCTAAGATACAAAGAAGGAACTACAACAAGATAGGTGGGGATACAATTACAGTCAAGACCCACACTTCTGGGTTGATGACCCACAAACAAGATAAGTATAATTACAACTGCAGAGCTTCTCTCAAAGGAGTAAGAATTCTGAACCCCACATCAGGCTCCCTGGATTCAGGAGGGGTTAGTTCTGTATCAAGAAGATGAACCCCTGAGAACCTCTGGTTTGAAGGCCAGCAGAGCTTGTTTCTGGGAGACCTGGAGGGCTGTCGAAAACTGATTCTACTCTTAAAGGGCTCATGTGAAATCTTACATGATCCAGTCTCAGCCCAGAGGCAGTAATTTGAAAGAAGCACAGGCCAGATCAGCTTGCTGATTCTGAAGTGCCTTCTGGAGAGAAAGGATGAAACTGGGAGACTGCCCCCGCCTTTGCCCCCCGAGGACATAGAACTGGTAGTAGCCACTCTGGGAAACTTGTTCTATCCAGAGGACACTGGGCTGGCAAGCACAAGTCTAGAAAATTCTAGCCTATCAGCTCCAGGGTTGCAGCCTATGGCATGGTCTCTGCCTACACCTACCCATCTATGGCTCACTTTCTCAGTTAACCTATGTAACTTTCTTAGGAACCACAGCGGATTTTGAACGGCCTCCCATTTCACTTAGTAGGCATGGCAGCTTCACAGGCAGCCTCTGGCCTTCACACATTTAAACAGTCTGGTCTGCTATTTGTGTTTCAGGGGTCTTATCTCAGAGCTCCAGATTTTCCTCATGAGAGAATGAGATCTATCCTCCCTCAGACTTCAAATTGAGAGTGAATTACCCACTCTGAGAACCATGCTGATCTTTGGTCTGTGAGAAATAGGGCTGTAGGAGCACTGTATCTCACCAACTTTGTTTACTCTCCTAGTTCCCTAGTAACACAGCATCACACAGTTCTTGGAGGTGTGAGGGGTGTGGAGGGGTTGAGAAATTTGATTGTCAAAAATAACTGGTTCTCTAGCTACCAGGAAATGGTTTGGGCCTTGTGCCTAAATTCTAGGCTCTTCATTTAATAAGTTTAAAAAAAAAAAAAAGTGCTGTTTTTTCCAACATTGACTTGTTAGGTTCTCCCTAAAATTAATGATGGTGCAAGAAAGGGTGGTTGATAGGGGTGATGGAAGGAGCAAACTACTTAGTGTCTCCAATTATGACTCTGTTCTACGTGCTAAATACACAATAAAATTAAAAGCAAATTGAAAGAATAAAAATCATCTGCAACAATAGCAATGATTAACGTCAGGTTTATTTAGAATATACTGTTGAATAAGCATACTGATATGAATTTGAGTGAACTCCGGGAGTTAATGATGGACAGGGAGGCTTGGCGTGCTGTGATTCATGGGGTCACAGAGTCTGACATGACCGAATGACTGAACTGAACTGAACTGATCCTAAAGACCTGGCTATGAGATTATTTGGGGCTTTGGTGTTAAAACACAACTAAGTAAGATACTATAGCTCAGCTCACATCTCTAAAAGTTTCTTAAAGAAAAAACCTACAAAGAGAAATAAGCCTCTGGTTTTGATTCATCAGCCTGGAAGAACTGTAACAATGGGAATCACTGACGGTGACAGGAACAGGGAGTTGGCAAGGATCACCAGGAGAGGGTCACCTGCCAGTATGGTGGTTGGTTAAGTGCTCATTTGGTTAAATGCTGCCTGGAGACCAGTTTGTGCAAAGCCCCTAAACCCACACATTAATCTCAGGGCCTGTAACTAGGTTAACTGGCCTTAAGCAGGCCCATTTGGAAAGAAATATACACTCCAAAATGATCCTGTCTCAAGGCCAGGGATAAGTAATAAGGAAATGGGAACAGAGAATTGTGTCACTTTAAAAGAAAACATATTTTTGTCTCCTTTCCCCATTAAAGACTACTCTTTTCCTACTTTAAGACCCTGATGTTAAATCTCCATCTCCATTTGCCCTGCCAATGAATGAGGGAGTGTGAGCACCTGCCCAGACACATATCTATCACCAAACAAGTCAAAGTGATCAGAAAAAAAGCATGCTAAAATATAACTACCAATAATAGTGGTACTACCTCAAAGAGAAACCTACTACTAACATCGTTTATGGAGTAGATCAGCATTTGAGAGGCTATGCCCTTATTTTACCATATAAACAAATAAAAAAGAAATGAAAACAAGACAGTACAGAATAACACATCCTAAATTTCTAATTGCTTTCCTGACACTCATTTGTTTATAATGTGCTGAGTACATTGACAGGTAATAACTGAAGAGCATGACAAATGTCTGAAATGTATACGATGACTGCGGATCCACTGTCAGAATAAAATAATCACTTCATGAGTCAGCCAGTGTTTTCAGCTTTAAAAGACACAGTAGATTTGCAATTATGGACTCCTCTTCTGAGTTTGCCTTTTATTTTTATTAAAACAGAAATACCTTTTTTTTTTTAAATTTTGCATTAAGTTTCTGCCTACACCTACCCATCTATGGCTCACTTTCTCAGTTAACCTATGTAACTTTCTTAGGAACCACAGCGGATTTTGAACGGCCTCCCATTTCACTTAGTAGGCATGGCAGCTTCACAGGCAGCCTCTGGCCTTCACACATTTAAACAGTCTGGTCTGCTATTTGTGTTTCAGGGGTCTTATCTCAGAGCTCCAGATTTTCCTCATGAGAGAATGAGATCTATCCTCCCTCAGACTTCAAATTGAGAGTGAATTACCCACTCTGAGAACCATGCTGATCTTTGGTCTGTGAGAAATAGGGCTGTAGGAGCACTGTATCTCACCAACTTTGTTTACTCTCCTAGTTCCCTAGTAACACAGCATCACACAGTTCTTGGAGGTGTGAGGGGTGTGGAGGGGTTGAGAAATTTGATTGTCAAAAATAACTGGTTCTCTAGCTACCAGGAAATGGTTTGGGCCTTGTGCCTAAATTCTAGGCTCTTCATTTAATAAGTTTAAAAAAAAAAAAAAGTGCTGTTTTTTCCAACATTGACTTGTTAGGTTCTCCCTAAAATTAATGATGGTGCAAGAAAGGGTGGTTGATAGGGGTGATGGAAGGAGCAAACTACTTAGTGTCTCCAATTATGACTCTGTTCTACGTGCTAAATACACAATAAAATTAAAAGCAAATTGAAAGAATAAAAATTCATCTGCAACAATAGCAATGATTAACGTCAGGTTTATTTAGAATATACTGTTGAATAAGCATACTGATATGAATTTGAGTGAACTCCGGGAGTTAATGATGGACAGGGAGGCTTGGCGTGCTGTGATTCATGGGGTCACAGAGTCTGACATGACCGAATGACTGAACTGAACTGAACTGATCCTAAAGACCTGGCTATGAGATTATTTGGGGCTTTGGTGTTAAAACACAACTAAGTAAGATACTATAGCTCAGCTCACATCTCTAAAAGTTTCTTAAAGAAAAAACCTACAAAGAGAAATAAGCCTCTGGTTTTGATTCATCAGCCTGGAAGAACTGTAACAATGGGAATCACTGACGGTGACAGGAACAGGGAGTTGGCAAGGATCACCAGGAGAGGGTCACCTGCCAGTATGGTGGTTGGTTAAGTGCTCATTTGGTTAAATGCTGCCTGGAGACCAGTTTGTGCAAAGCCCCTAAACCCACACATTAATCTCAGGGCCTGTAACTAGGTTAACTGGCCTTAAGCAGGCCCATTTGGAAAGAAATATACACTCCAAAATGATCCTGTCTCAAGGCCAGGGATAAGTAATAAGGAAATGGGAACAGAGAATTGTGTCACTTTAAAAGAAAACATATTTTTGTCTCCTTTCCCCATTAAAGACTACTCTTTTCCTACTTTAAGACCCTGATGTTAAATCTCCATCTCCATTTGCCCTGCCAATGAATGAGGGAGTGTGAGCACCTGCCCAGACACATATCTATCACCAAACAAGTCAAAGTGATCAGAAAAAAAGCATGCTAAAATATAACTACCAATAATAGTGGTACTACCTCAAAGAGAAACCTACTACTAACATCGTTTATGGAGTAGATCAGCATTTGAGAGGCTATGCCCTTATTTTACCATATAAACAAATAAAAAAGAAATGAAAACAAGACAGTACAGAATAACACATCCTAAATTTCTAATTGCTTTCCTGACACTCATTTGTTTATAATGTGCTGAGTACATTGACAGGATAATAACTGAAGAGCATGACAAATGTCTGAAATGTATACGATGACTGCGGATCCACTGTCAGAATAAAATAATCACTTCATGAGTCAGCCAGTGTTTTCAGCTTTAAAAGACACAGTAGATTTGCAATTATGGACTCCTCTTCTGAGTTTGCCTTTTATTTTTATTAAAACAGAAATACCTTTTTTTTTTTAAATTTTGCATTAAGTAGGCTGCTGGATCATCAAAAAAGCAAGAGAGTTCCAGAAAAACATCTATTTCTGGTTTGTTGACTATGTCAAAGACTTTGACTGTGTGGATCACAAGAAACTGTGGAAAATTCTGAAAGAGATGGGGATACCAGACCACTTGACTTGCCTCTTGAGAAACCTATATGCAAGTCAAGAAGCAACAGTCAGAACTAGACATGGAACAATAGACTGGTTCCAAACAGGAAAAGGAGTACATCAAGGCTGTATATTGTCACCCTGCTTTTTTAACTTCTATGCAGAGTACATCGTGAGAAATGCTGAGCTGGAAGAAACACTAGCTGGAATCAAGATTACTGGGAGAAATATCAATAACCTCTGATAGGCAGATGACATCACCCTTATGGCAGAAAATGAAGAGGAACTAATAACCTCTTGATGAAAGTGAAAGAGGAGACTGAAAAAGTTGGCTTAAAGCTCAACATTCAGAAAACGAAGATCATGGCATCTGGTCCCATCACTTCATGGCAAATAAATGGGGAAACAGTGGAAGTCGTGTCAGACTTTATTTTTGGAGGCCCCAAAATCACTACAGATGGTGATTGCAGCCATGAAATTAAAAGACATTTACTCCTTGGAAGAAAAGTTATGACCAACCTAGATAGCATATTGAAAAACAGAGACATTACTTTGCCAACCAAGGTCCATCTAGTCAAGGCTATGGTTTCCCCAGTGGTCATGTATGGATATGAGAGTTGGACTGTGAAGAAGGCTGAGCACTGAAGAATTGATGCTTTTGAACTGTGGTGTTGGAGAAGACTCTTGAGAGTCCCTTGGACTGCAAGGAGATCAACTAGTTCATTCTGAAGGAGATCGGTCCTGGGATTTCTTTGGAAGGAATGATGCTGAAGCTGACACTCCAGTACTTTGGTCACCTCATGCGAAGAGTTGACTCATTGGAAAAAACTCTGATGCTGGGAGGGATTGGGGGCAGGACGAGAAGGGGACGACAGAGGATGAGATGGCTGGATGGCATCACTGACTCGATGGACGTGAGTTTGAGTAAACTCTGGGAGTTGGTGATGGACAGGGAGGCCTGGTGTGCTGTGATTCATGGAGTCACAAAGAGTGGTACACGACTGAGTGACTGGACTGAATTGAACTGAACTGAACTGAACTGAGGTATCATTCTCTAAATCAGTTGTTTAATGTGAGTGTTTATTTTGAAAAACCCAAAGCTCTTGGACATATTTTCTGACTCAGAGGACATATCTTCCGTGTAACACAAGGTGGATGTTTTCTGTCCTACATCCTAGAAATGTTGTTCAGCCCAGAACAGCCGAAGAGAGACGGAGCTGGTTGTATGGTGCTCCACCTGACCTGCCCTCATACCACTCAATCTTGGGACTGATTTTTTTTTTTATGCTGTATCTTGTAGTCAGAAAATTCTCTCTCAACTGCCATTCAGACTGGAGAATGGCTGTGGCAGCATCTTTGTGATTCTCCAAGGATGTGTTCATGTTCAGAGAGAGTTTGAAGGGAGTTCTTCTCCCTTCCAAATCTCCACAGAGACTGCTGGCATCCAGTACAAAAAAAGCAGACTGTTTTGCCTTCTTAAGCTTTAGGAGCATATTAAGGTCTGCTCTTTTCCTCTTATTATGTTAGAAAGGAAGAGCTATTATAGAAACATTAAAAATATACTAAACAAGCTTGGAAGCCAATAGAGCAGATGGAACACACATTTTTAACAAGTAACTCCAACGTACTTAAACGAAATCCAGAACTTTAATACATAATTAAATTGAATGGAAAATAAGCACAAAAAAGGAAAAATGAAAGAAGAAAATAAAGTAAGTGAGTAATTCCAAGTAAAAATTATAACTAAAGAATACACAAAAGTCATTATTGCTTTCTGAAACAAAATTGTATGTGCATGAAACCTGCACATGGGGAAGCAAAAAATGATTAAAGACAGAATTTCTTAACTGTTAAGCTGAGAAAAATAATTTATAAGGGAACTCAAAGTCAAAAATGAGTGAGACACTTTAAAATCTTGAAGCACAGTCATACATACGTAAAAGGAGCACTAATCTATTATTGGTCCATATTCTCCTCTTCTTACAAAAGTCCATATATTTATTTCTGATTCCTAATAAGAGATGATATAGTAAGCCATCTTAGAGAATATGGCTGTTTTTGAAGGAAATGGCAACCCATTCCAGTACTTTAGCCTGGAAAATCCCATGGATGGAGGAGCCTGGTAAGCTAAAGTCCATGTGGTCGCTAAGAGCTGGACATGACTGAGCGACTTCACTTCACTCCCTTCGTTCACTTCACACTTTATCCCTGGAGAAGGAAATGGCAACCCATTCCATTGTTCTTGCCTGGAGAATCCCATGGACAGAAGAGCCTGGCGGGCCATGGTCCACGGGGTCACAGAGAGCTGGACACGACTAAAGTGACTGAGTACAATCTTTATTCATTCAATGTAGCTTTTTAAAACTGTCTATATATGAATATATACATAAGTATATATAAACACATATACACATTTTTTCTTTTCCTTCATTTAGAAAGGAGTGGGCTTTTTAGCTAGAATGAATACACTAAGCAAAGGCAATAAGGCAAGATGACATGGTAAATGAATGCAATTTCTTACTGAGTTTTCTAAGAAGGGGACAACAGAGAATACTAAGAAATTAGGTAATGGTTAAATTAAGGATTTTAAAAACTGTGGTAAGGATTTTATATGGGCTTCCCAGTTGGCGCAGGGGTAAAGAATCTGCCTGACACTGCATGTGGCACAAGAGATGTAGGTTCCACTCCTGGATTGGGAAGATCCCTGGAGCAGGAAATGGCAACTCACTCCAGTATTCTTGCCTGGAAAATACCAAGGAAAGAGGGGCCTGAGGGGCTACATTCCATGGGATCACAGAGCTGGACAGGACTGATCACACAGTGATTTTGCATTTTAACTTATAGGAAAATAAATTTGTAAAGACTTAAACTGTTAAATTCTAGTAGTCTCAGTCTTTTAAAACTATATTATCTTATAAAAAATAAATATACCACAACTCCCTTAATATCACTATTTATTTTAATAAATTGAACATTGGACTCAGAAAATCAATGATAAATTAATTTCCAAAAAGAATACAGCTTTTTCCCCCACACAAACACACACACATAAATATGATATACTTTCCAGGAGTCAAATATTTTCCCCAAGAGACTTACAATTGACTAAAGAATGGATAGTAAAGCCAAGGGTAATTCAGAGACAGATAGGGAGAAAACTACATGAAGTTCTTTGGTTGCAAAAAGCAGAAACTAATTCTGACTAAAATTTAAACACATATTCCTAACTGATTTATTTCTAACGGTGACAAAGTCAAACAACATCCATGTCACCTATCATATCAACACAAGACATCAAAAATTGTTACTTAATTGGAATCAGTATCTCAAATGAACTACAAAATATCTGTAATTTTAGTTCAAAACTATTAATCTTTACATTAAATATAACCATAATTAAAATATAACTATAGTTATAACCATATAACATTAATCAAGTGCTTATCACATGCCAGGCACTGTTTTCAGCACTTAACAGGTACTCGCTTATTTAATACTTAGAATACTTTTATGAAGTGACTATAATAATTTTTTCCATTTTACAAGACACAAAACCAGAAAGCAGTTAAGAAATGGGTCCAAGGTAATACAGCTAATTAGTGGTAAAATTAGAATTTCAGTGGTCAGTTAGGCTCAATAACCATTTTTTTAACTACTTCAATACTTCTATATTCATAACTCTACTAAAATTTTACAAGTAATTATTGATTCTCAATTACTCCTTTTAGATTCATATAATCTTCCTCTCTAGCATGCATATCCTTTAGGAATTATTTCAGAGGTTCTACACATAATAATCAATCCCTAAGTTAGTTTAAAACTGTCTATATATGAATATATACATAAGTATATATAAACACATATACACATTTTTTCTTTTCCTTCATTTAGAAAGGAGTGGGCTTTTTAGCTAGAATGAATACACTAAGCAAAGGCAATAAGGCAAGATGACATGGTAAATGAATGCAATTTCTTACTGAGTTTTCTAAGAAGGGGACAACAGAGAATACTAAGAAATTAGGTAATGGTTAAATTAAGGATTTTAAAAACTGTGGTAAGGATTTTATATGGGCTTCCCAGTTGGCGCAGGGGTAAAGAATCTGCCTGACACTGCATGTGGCACAAGAGATGTAGGTTCCACTCCTGGATTGGGAAGATCCCTGGAGCAGGAAATGGCAACTCACTCCAGTATTCTTGCCTGGAAAATACCAAGGAAAGAGGGGCCTGAGGGGCTACATTCCATGGGATCACAGAGCTGGACAGGACTGATCACACAGTGATTTTGCATTTTAACTTATAGGAAAATAAATTTGTAAAGACTTAAACTGTTAAATTCTAGTAGTCTCAGTCTTTTAAAACTATATTATCTTATAAAAAATAAATATACCACAACTCCCTTAATATCACTATTTATTTTAATAAATTGAACATTGTGACTCAGAAAATCAATGATAAATTAATTTCCAAAAAGAATACAGCTTTTTCCCCCACACAAACACACACACATAAATATGATATACTTTCCAGGAGTCAAATATTTTCCCCAAGAGACTTACAATTGACTAAAGAATGGATAGTAAAGCCAAGGGTAATTCAGAGACAGATAGGGAGAAAACTACATGAAGTTCTTTGGTTGCAAAAAGCAGAAACTAATTCTGACTAAAATTTAAACACATATTCCTAACTGATTTATTTCTAACGGTGACAAAGTCAAACAACATCCATGTCACCTATCATATCAACACAAGACATCAAAAATTGTTACTTAATTGGAATCAGTATCTCAAATGAACTACAAAATATCTGTAATTTTAGTTCAAAACTATTAATCTTTACATTAAATATAACCATAATTAAAATATAACTATAGTTATAACCATATAACATTAATCAAGTGCTTATCACATGCCAGGCACTGTTTTCAGCACTTAACAGGTACTCGCTTATTTAATACTTAGAATACTTTTATGAAGTGACTATAATAATTTTTTCCATTTTACAAGACACAAAACCAGAAAGCAGTTAAGAAATGGGTCCAAGGTAATACAGCTAATTAGTGGTAAAATTAGAATTTCAGTGGTCAGTTAGGCTCAATAACCATTTTTTTAACTACTTCAATACTTCTATATTCATAACTCTACTAAAATTTTACAAGTAATTATTGATTCTCAATTACTCCTTTTAGATTCATATAATCTTCCTCTCTAGCATGCATATCCTTTAGGAATTATTTCAGAGGTTCTACACATAATAATCAATCCCTAAGTTAGGAAGATCCCCTGGAGGAGGAAATGGAAACCCATTCCAATATTCTTGCCTGGAGAATTCCATGGAAGAGGAGACTTGTGGGTTAAAGTCCAAGGGGTTGCAAAGAGTTAGACACAATTGAGTAACATCTACTTTTGCTTTATTGACTAGTCCAAAGCCTTTGACTGTGTGGATCACAACAAACGGTGGAAAATTCTGAAAGAGAAGGGAACATCAGACCACCTGACCTGCCTCCTGAGAAATCTGTATGCAGGTCAAGAAGCAACAGTCAGAACTGGACAGGGAAAAACAGACTGGTTCCAAATCGGGAAAGGAGTATGTCAAGGCTGTATATTGTGACCCGCTTATTTAACTTCTATGCAGAGTACATCATGTGAAATGCCGGGCTGGATGAAGCACAAGCTGGAATCAAGATTGCCAGGAGAAATATGAACAACCTTAGATATGCAGGTGACACCACCCTTGTGGCAGAAAGTGAAGAGGAGCTAAATAGTCTCTTGATAAATGTGAAAGAGGAGAGTGAAAAAGCTGGCTTAAAGCTCAACATTCAGAAAACTAAGATCATGGCATCCAGTCCCATCACTTCATGGGAAATAGATGGGGAAACAATGGAAACAGTGACAGACTTTATTTTGGGAGGCTCCAAAATCACTGCAGATGGTGACTGCAGCCATGATATTAAAAGACTTTTGCTCTTTGGAAGAAAAGCTATGACTAACCTAGATAGCATATTCAAAAGCAGAGACATTACTTTACCAATAAAGGTCCATCTAGTCAAAGCTATGGTTTTTCCAGTAGTTGTGTATGGATGTGAAATTTGGAACATAAAGAGAGCTGAGCACCAAAGAATTGATGGTTTTGAACTGTGGTGCTGGAGAAGACTCTTGAGAGTCCCTTGGACTGCTAGGAGATCCATCCAGTCAATCCTAAAGGATATCAGTCCTAAATATTCATTGGAAGGGCTGATGCTGAAGCTGAAATGCCAATACTTTGGCCACTGGATGTGAAGAACTGACTCATTGGAAAAGATCATGATGCAGGGGAAAGATTGAAGGAGGGAGAAGTGGATGACAGAGGATGAGATGGTTGGATGGCATCACTAATGCGATGGACATGAGTTTGAGTAGGCTTCGGGAGTTGGTGATGGACAGGGAGGCCTGACATGCTACAGTCCATGGGGTTGCAAAGAGTTGGGCATGACTGAGCAACTGAACTGAACTGAACTGAGTAACTAACACTTTCACACTTTTACCCATAATAAAACTCCAGAGTCCATTATGTATAAACCTTCATATGTGAAAATACTTCTATTTTTCCTACATAGTCAATACAATTTGGTTAAATATAAAATCCTAGATTCCTAATAAGAAATTTTACATAATTTTCTACTACCTTTTTCAAGGTATTATTGTCAAAAAAATATTTGAGGTTATAGTGATTCTTGTTCTTTCATGGAGGATCTGATATTTCTTTAAAGGGGTGTTTTGGTCTTTTTTCTTTATTTCCTGTGTGTTGAAATTTCATTATGTGTGTACATACATGTGTGTGTTATTCTCATGTTCTTGTTCTGTTCAATTAAACAGATCATACAAATCCTGTACCCATTTTCTAGGCCTCTTCCCTCTGTACTTTGAAACATACATACATTCTGGAAATACTCATGTTCAATTGTTAAGTCCCACAAATTCATTTATTTCTGTTTTATTTTCAGCTCATATTTTAAGCTCCTGCATTTACTTGTTTGCTTACTCTTGTTATCCAAGTATTTCATCTACCTTATCTGTGTTGCTTCATTTTTTGTGGGTACCATACAGTGTCATGTGGATTATAGTATATACATATAATAGTTATTCTAAATCTTACTGTTTATGTTTACTCTGTTGACTATTAATATACTTGCCTCTGTTTTAAGTTTGGTGTTTAGTTTTCCATGCTTCTTTAGTGCTTTTGTACTTCTACATGTATTTATTGATTCTGTGTTGTGTGTTTACATTTGTACTTATTATTACTGGTTGATGATTACTAGTCCTGTTATGTCTAAGGGTAGCATCACTCCAGGATATTTCCAGTTATCAAGGGTTCTGCACTCTCTGTGCCCAGTTTTTCGAACTTACTACTCACTTCTGGAGGAAGAAAATACAGCTGCCTCTCCCTGTCCAGGGTGTGAGTGCAGGGAGAGTACACAATGTGGAGGTATTCACCTCTCTGGCTGCCTGCTGAGGTCCATCCTTCCCACCACCCTCTTGGTGGTTCTGGGAGGAGGTGGATGTTCCTTTGCTGAAGACTCTAACAGTAAGAGAGCAACAGCACTCTTCCATGCTTTGGTCAATGGCTTTGCTTCTTTACCCAATTTCTATCAGCTTTCTACTTTTCTGGAATGTCTTAGATAGTATAAGGTATCCTAATAGTGAAACTAAGTTATCCTATTTCTTTATTCTCTTAGAACTAATTAAGAAACATTAATATTAAACTGTAAATTAATGTTATCCCCCAAATGTCTGTGCAACAGATTGCTATTGGCATCATTTTATGTAAAAGAAATGATGCAGAAAATATGTTTTGATAGTTTTCATGAATTCAACTCTATACTTGGAGAATGTAAACCTATAATTATACCTGCTCTTTTCCCTACTTATTTTTTAATTTAAATTTATTTATTTTAATTGGAGGCTAATTACAATATTATATTGGTTTTCCCATACATCAACATGAATCTGCCACAGGTGTACACGTGTTCCCAATCTTGAACCACCCCCCCCACCTCCCATTCCACACCATCCCTCTGGGTCATCCCAGTGTACCAGCCCCAAGCATCCTGTATCCTGCATCGAATCTGGATTGGCGATTCATTTCTTATATGATATTATACATGTTTCAATGCCATTCTCCGAAATCATCCCACCCTCTCCCTCTCCTATAGAGTCCAAAAGACTGTTCTATACCTCTGTGTCTCTTTTGCTATCTCGCATACAGGGTTATTAAAGTGTAAGAAGCTCTGAGAGGATGATAGGAGCTGCTCTATCTTCAACATTGTCAATGTCACTCAAATATGAATAATGTCTCACAAATTGATAACTCTTCAAAAGCCATGTACAATTTCATTGTCTTCTTCCTCACCTCATCAATAAAACTATGAAAGTCATAGTAGCATGAAAATTTCCTACATATTTGTTAAAGGAAATCATTCATTAAAGGTTAGATGCATATGGAAAGTCAACTGAAAAAGTTATTCAAATTCATTGGCAAATTTATTACAAGAATTATCCCAAGCATTTATCTATGGACCCTTTGACTCTGGTCAAGAATAGTCCTGACAGAGTAATTCATCATGAAAGAAAACCCACATAAGATGAATTATCAAAGTTGAAAAATGTAATTACCACTAAAATAAATATTATGCAATTATTACAATAGAAAACAATAAATCATATATAAACATATGCATTTTAAAGTTACAATGCAAAAGAAAAATGGAAAAACAAATGAATGGAAACATGTTAAATAAAAAGAAGAGTGACACTGCACTACTAAGCAAGGAAAACTTTCAAGAATAACAAGCTCCAAATTTACAAACACAAAGCTGCTGGCTGAGTTCTCAAAGTCCAAAATGATCCTCATAAATGTGAATGAATGCTCCAATTATCATAATTATCAAAGGAAGTATCTTGAGTCTGTCTGTACTGGAGTAATTGATGTCTGGCAGACAGGCACACTGTATCATCTCTGTCGGGCACTCCTTTCCTGTGTCTTGAATACTGCTCTGTGTATGCTGGCACGCCATCTTCAGCATGAGTGACATGTCCTGCTATCTCCCTCCACTCTGTATATTTAAGTATCATGTGGCACTAGAAACCAAATACACACACATGAAAATGTCAGTCACTCAGTCTTGTCAGACTTTTTGTGACTGCATGGACTGTAGCCCACCAGGCTCCTCTGTTCATTGAATTCCCAGGCAAGAATACTGGAGTGGGTAGCCATTTCCTTCTCCAGGGGAATTTTCCTGACACAGGGATCAAACCTGTTTCCCACACTGCAGGCAGATTCTTTTCCACTGAGCCCCATTGCTTTATGTTCTGCATTTTCACCAAATTTTAGCTCCTCTAGTCACTGCTTTTCTTCATTCTAGCCTACCAAAAGTAAATGAAATGCTTAAACTTTTTATTATATTGACTGCATGGACTGTAGCCCACCAGGCTCCTCTGTTCATTGAATTCCCAGGCAAGAATACTGGAGTGGGTAGCCATTTCCTTCTCCAGGGGAATTTTCCTGACACAGGGATCAAACCTGTTTCCCACACTGCAGGCAGATTCTTTTCCACTGAGCCCCATTGCTTTATGTTCTGCATTTTCACCAAATTTTAGCTCCTCTAGTCACTGCTTTTCTTCATTCTAGCCTACCAAAAGTAAATGAAATGCTTAAACTTTTTATTATAGAAATTACTGAGGAAAGAACATCAATCAACCCCACTGCTCCTTTAGATATTTAGAACATATTAGCTAACCAAGGTCAGAATTTTCTCAGAAATATCACTGTATATATTTCACGTTGCATGAAGTAATTTGTAATGATCAATAAATCAATTCTTGAGAATCAAAACTTATTAAATAAAAAGCTATAAATGGGGCATTTGGTATTTCTTACATAAAATTGGAGAATAATGTTAAAAATCGTTTGATTCTTA
>SJYC01057140.1:0-32241 GCA_006408675.1 Madoqua kirkii
CCATTTCTTCTGAGGGATTCCTGCCCGCAGTAGTAGATATAATGGTCATCTGAGTTAAATTCACCCATTCCAGTCCATTTTAGTTTGCTGATTCCTAGAATGTCAACGTTGAGTCTTGCCATCTCTTGTTTGAGCACTTCCAATTTGCCTTGATTCATGGACCTGACATTCCAGGTTCCTATGCAATATTGCTCTTTACAGCATCGGACCTTGCTTCTATCACCAGTCACATCCACAGCTGGGTATTGTTTTTGCTTTGGCTCCATCCCTTCATTCTTTCTGGAGTTATTTCTCTACTGATCTCCAGTAGCATATTGGGCACCTAATAACCTGGGGAGCTCCTCTTTTGGGAGGGCATCAAAGGGTGAAGGAGTGGCCTGAGGTTCTGGAGCCTTTCTGCTTTTCTCTTGCTGCTCCATCTATAGCATGTAAGACAACAGACATCAATGGTATCGGACCCTTTATGGGATATAGTAGGAGGTAAAAAACGGAGTACATCAGAGACCCTGTCCACAATCTATATTGTGGAGTAGTTGAGACATCTCAAATAACCATAAGGTAAGGCGCAGTGTGCTCTAAACTACAAGTATTGATAAGAATAGAAATCCCTCCCCAAATTAAGATGGTACTATTATTGTTGTTGTTTAGTTGCTCAGTCTTGTCCAAGCCTTTCTGCTTTTCTCTTGCTGCTCCATCTATAGCATGTAAGACAACAGACATCAATGGTATCGGACCCTTTATGGGATATAGTAGGAGGTAAAAAACGGAGTACATCAGAGACCCTGTCCACAATCTATATTGTGGAGTAGTTGAGACATCTCAAATAACCATAAGGTAAGGCGCAGTGTGCTCTAAACTACAAGTATTGATAAGAATAGAAATCCCTCCCCAAATTAAGATGGTACTATTATTGTTGTTGTTTAGTTGCTCAGTCTTGTCCGACTCTTTGCAACCCCATGGACTGTAGCCCACCAGGGTCCTCTGTCCATGGGATTTCCCAGACAGGAATACTGGAGTGGATTGCCATTTCCTTCTCCAGAGGATTTTCCCAACCCAGGGATCGAACCTGCATCTCCTGCATTGGTGAGCGTGCATACTAAGTCACACAGGCAGATTCTTTGCCACGGGGCCACCAAATGGCACTGTACTGTCTTCTTTTGCCCTGAGTTTCATGCTTGGTTCAGTTCAACAAAATCTCTGTACCGGCCAGGTGCCAGGCCCCCGGTGAGGGGCTGGGCAGTCCAGTGGGGATCAAACACAGGCCTTGCCCTCAATTGCTACATCCAGCAAGAGTCCTCAGGTCTTGTAAAGGTGTCTGCTAGAGGCCAGGGACTTGGTCTTTCTTAGACCTGTGCTCGTGTGTCCCCTCAAACCGTCCCATAGCCAGGAGGAGAGAGCACAAACATTTTTCCTGGAAAGGTGTAACATTGAGGCATGGCAGCTGGAATTGGCACGGTACCTTCAGAAGGTTGGAGAAGTGATTTGTTTCTCCAGTCTCACCGCGGGAGCTGAAACCCTGGCAGAGGCCTCCGTGCCTTGGTGGTGACTGAGCCAGATGAGATCATTATTAATTATTAGTCACTTTTGAACGTCTTTCTTAGAAACTGCAGAGTATTCGGGAAGCTCAGACCCTCCTGAGTTGCAATCAATACTGTGTATACCTTTCATAGGAACCTGAGTGGCATGTCAATATCAAACATTATCGATTCCTAAGAAGGGGGTTGGAAATGTACACATCCTTCACAGAAAAATCAGCTAAATCGTCAAAAGCTTTGATTATATTATTTTCCTCAAGAAAGAGACTGATGGTAGGAGTAAAAAAAGCTTGAAATGTTAGCTAAATTAGGGCTGTTTCCTGCCAGGAACCAGATCTGTACACATAATTATTTTATTCTCTGTGCTGGCATTGATTCACTTTAGTGAGTGTTGGAAATATCTCTGTTTTGGGTCTTTAATCCGAATTATCAGTCAGTTCGTATGACAATGTTTTCTACTCCCATCCTCCTGTATTATTTTTCTGTAAAACAAATAATCACTTGTCTGGAACTTGACTCATTTCTCTTCCCCAGCACACGCCTCATCCCTTCCCTAAACTTCTGTATCACACCATCTGCCATGCTCCTGGGCCAGAAATTCACTTACCACTCAGCCTCACATGCCCCACAGTCACCAAATTCTGCCCATTTTATTTTTGCCTAATTCTAATTTCTTCATCTAAGTTGATGTCTACCACAGTCCTTGCACTGACTGGAAATCCAGACAGTTTTTTGGTTTGTCCTCCTGTTGCCTGTATCTCAGCAGCAATAACAAACATGGACTCTCTTGCTGCCTTTGCTTAGCTCATGGGTGCCCTGGACCCATCAGATGCCACACATTGCATTCTCAGCTTCTGGTCCTGCCCATTTTGAGGCAGGTAGGAGCCCTTTTGAAAATGCAGATCTGGTCAAGACATTTGATGGCACGTACCTGTAGTCTTCCAGAAGCTCCCCATCACCTACTATCTAAGATGTACAACCAACTCTTATTCTGGAAATGAAAGACATTGAGTCTCAAATGATCCTTGGAGGTTATTGGAAGAGAGCAGGTCTAAAGGATTGCAGGTGCCAAGAAGGGGCTTCTTTGGGAAGCTTTGAATATCTGTCATTGGTTTAGCTGGGGCTGGAACAAAGTTTGTGTACTAGAGAGCTATTTTCCAGGTTTTTTAGAGCCAGCTCATCAATGTGATACAGTCACAGTCCATCTTGTCTTGGATACTCAACGTTTCTTCAGCCAAGTGCTGTTGAGCCTCTTACAAGGGAAGAGACCCCCCCTAGTCAGTCCCTCCAAACCCCATTATTTGAGGAAGAAGAAACCCTAATGTCAGTACTGGGCTCCTACCCAAAGAGGCTTCAGAGTTTCTCAAAAGGCGCATGGTCAGGGAAAATACTTTGTAATGTATGTGTGTCCCACACATTGTGGGGTGTTTAGCATTCCTGCTTAAATGCCAGTCATGATCTCCCAGTCACTGGACCAACAAGAAAACCTTCTCCATGCCCCTGCACATGCCACATGCTCCATGGATTGGGGAATGGTGCCATCCCTGGCTAAATCTTGGCTCCTCTCCCTACTCCTAAGACGTTCTCCTTTACTGAGAGTATAGTGAAGAGCTGGATTAATTATGGTCTGTCACTCCTGTTGCCTCTTCATCTTCTGTACTGATGGAATTCAGACTGGAGTCATGTTGTCAGGCTTTCAAATCAAGCTTTACCATTTACTCAAAAAGGCCTTGCATATACGTATGACCTTGAACAACTACTTAATTTCTCCACGCCTCTGTTTTCTCATTTAATGGGGGATAATAGTACTATAATATCTATCTCAGAAAAGTTTCATGAAAATTAAATAAGATACAGCATGAAAGGTGCTGGCCACGGTGTCACTTTCAGATGTATGGTGATTGTATGAGATGATGATGGCTCCTGAGCTCACAGTCTTACTGGAGTGACAAGTTGAAATTGACACTGACTTGTGAACACTCCAGAAAAGAAAGACAACATGGTGTGTTAGAAAGGGGAATGGACTAGGTGGGAGTCGGTAGATTCTGTTGCATGCTCAGCCATCATTACTGTATCGCCTTAAACATGTCATTTCACGTCTCTGGTTTTTACTTTCTTCATCTGTATATGCCCTGGTGATTTAGTCACTAAGTCAGTCATGCCCAACTTTTACAACCCCCATGGACTGTAACTTGCCAAGCACCTCTATCCATGGAAGTTTCCATGGATAGAGGAGCAAGAGTGCTGGAGTGGGTTGCCATTCCCTTCTCCAGAGAATCTTCCCGACCCAAAACTGAACACAGGTCTCCTACATCACAGGCAGTTTCCTTACCATCAGAGCCACCAGCGAGGCCCCATTTATGCCCTGCAAGGCATCAAAACATCGAATGGCATTTGCATTGTGAGTGTGCTTAAAGTCTGTGGGATCTCACAGCTTGATGATATATCAGTTCAGTTCAGTCGCTCAGTCGTGTCCGACTCTTTGCAACCCCATGAATCACGGCACGCCAGGCCTCTCTGTCTGTTACCATCTCCTGGAGTTCGCTCAAACTCACGTCCATCGAGTCAGTGATGCCATCCAGCCATCTCATCCTCGGTCGTCCCCTTCTCCTCCTGCCCCCAATCCCTCCTAGCATCAGAGTCTTTTCCAATGAGTCAGCTCTTCGTATGAGGTAGCCAAAATACTGGAGTTTCAGCTTTAGCATCAGTCCTTCCAAAGAAATCCCAGAGTTGATCTCCTTCAGAATGGACTGGTTGGATCTCCTTGCAGTCCAAGGGATGCTCAAGAGTCTTCTCCAACACCACAGTTCAAAAGCATCAATTCTTTGGCGCTCAGCCTTCTTCACAGTCCAACTCTTGCATTCATACATGACCAGTGACTAACTTATTATACACCAGTGGTGGTGGTGTTTAGCCACTACGTCATCTCTGACTCTTTGTGACCACATGGACAGAAGCTCGCCTGTCTTCTCTGTCCATTGGATTTCCCAGGCAAGAATGCTAGAGTGGCTTGCCATTTCCTTCTCCAGGAGATCCTCCCCACCAAGGGACTGAACCCACGTCTCCTGCATTGATGGGCAGATTCTTTACCACTGAGCCACCAGGGAAGCTATCCATCCGTGTTACCCACCCCTGATTTGAAAACCCCCATCAGGCAACTGGGAGGATGCTCTGAACGGGAACCTCTTGGGAGACAGATAAACCTGGGGAGCTCACCTGTGTGATAAATACTGAATTGCTGTCACCCCATCCTGACCAGTGTGTCCCCAAATAGCACAGGTGAGAGACCCTCAGGCGTGCAGGCATCTCGTGAACAGTCAGTCACATCCCAGCTCTGCAGCTCTCCCTGCTGATTTCCTTCATGGTTGTCTGCTTTTCCCCCACAGCAACAAAGGCGAGAGAAGGAGCTGCGGAAACAGCAAGAGAGGGAGCAGCGCAGACACTATGAGGAGCAGATGCGCCGGGAGGAGGAGAGGAGGCGCGCAGAGCACGAGCAGGTACAGCGGGGACCTGGGAGCCCCACAGATAGCCCCGCGTGGACAGCAGCACCGGCCGCCTCTGGGCTGTGGTCACCTCTCTTAGGTCTGCTCGGGTGAAGCCGGTTTTCACTCTTGCTCCAGCAGCGATTCTCACCTATTCAAGAAGTCAAATGCACAACCTTGGCAAAGCCTGCAAATCCCACCTGGCTTCCTCCCCAGGCCGAGTCCCCTGACACCTTGATTTCGGGCTTCTCCCAGCCCAGGGCACCTGCTTTGAAAGTAGCACTGAGGCATGATAAATGAGCCAAGTCCTCCTCTTTCATCGCTTCAGAGGAGCTTCTCTACTCAGGCTGCTGTGGTATCCGTGACTCTCAGCCATCGATACAGGCCCTTTCTCTGTTAGAATCATGTTCTGACAGTGCAGCGAAACTGCAGGATGGTTCCTTTACAAAGGCAGTTCATGACAGCATTCAGCCTTTATTTTATCCCCACTGCTTACAACGAGGAGCCTCTGAACTGTATAGCCTTGTTAATTCAGGTAGCCCGTAAAGAGGGAGCCTATGATGAAAAGTTTTAAAATAAGCTGAGTTCTCAGGACTTGGCAGTGGTTAAGACTCCATGCCTCTGCTGCAAGGGGCACAGGTTCGAGCCCTGGTCTGGGAACTAAGATGCCACATAGCCAAAAAGCAAAAAAATATATGGACAATACTTGAACAACAACAAAAGCTGGGTTCTCAAAAGCAGATAGTCACAGCAGAGCGTTGAGCTGTCTCCATCCACTGCTGTTGTGCCTTTGACTGCACTGAAGTGCTTACTGGTGATTTAGTCACTAAGTCAGTCATGCCCAACTTTTACAACCCCCATGGACTGTAACTTGCCAAGCACCTCTATCCATGGAAGTTTCCATGGATAGAGGAGCAAGAGTGCTGGAGTGGGTTGCCATTCCCTTCTCCAGAGAATCTTCCCGACCCAAGAACTGAACACAGGTCTCCTACATCACAGGCAGTTTCCTTACCATCAGAGCCACCAGCGAGGCCCCATTTATGCCCTGCAAGGCATCAAAACATCGAATGGCATTTGCATTGTGAGTGTGCTTAAAGTCTGTGGGATCTCACAGCTTGATGATATATCAGTTCAGTTCAGTCGCTCAGTCGTGTCCGACTCTTTGCAACCCCATGAATCACGGCACGCCAGGCCTCTCTGTCTGTTACCATCTCCTGGAGTTCGCTCAAACTCACGTCCATCGAGTCAGTGATGCCATCCAGCCATCTCATCCTCGGTCGTCCCCTTCTCCTCCTGCCCCCAATCCCTCCTAGCATCAGAGTCTTTTCCAATGAGTCAGCTCTTCGTATGAGGTAGCCAAAATACTGGAGTTTCAGCTTTAGCATCAGTCCTTCCAAAGAAATCCCAGAGTTGATCTCCTTCAGAATGGACTGGTTGGATCTCCTTGCAGTCCAAGGGATGCTCAAGAGTCTTCTCCAACACCACAGTTCAAAAGCATCAATTCTTTGGCGCTCAGCCTTCTTCACAGTCCAACTCTTGCATTCATACATGACCAGTGACTAACTTATTATACACCAGTGGTGGTGGTGTTTAGCCACTACGTCATCTCTGACTCTTTGTGACCACATGGACAGAAGCTCGCCTGTCTTCTCTGTCCATTGGATTTCCCAGGCAAGAATGCTAGAGTGGCTTGCCATTTCCTTCTCCAGGAGATCCTCCCCACCAAGGGACTGAACCCACGTCTCCTGCATTGATGGGCAGATTCTTTACCACTGAGCCACCAGGGAAGCTATCCATCCGTGTTACCCACCCCTGATTTGAAAACCCCCATCAGGCAACTGGGAG
Organism: Madoqua kirkii; assembly: GCA_006408675.1. NCBI lineage: Eukaryota > Metazoa > Chordata > Mammalia > Artiodactyla > Bovidae > Madoqua > Madoqua kirkii. The sequence continues at coordinate 6,863 of SJYC01057140.1, forward strand.
GATGCTCTGAACGGGAACCTCTTGGGAGACAGATAAACCGGGGGAGCTCACCTGTGTGATAAATACTGAATTGCTGTCACCCCATCCTGACCAGTGTGTCCCCAAATAGCACAGGTGAGAGACCCTCAGGCGTGCAGGCATCTCGTGAACAGTCAGTCACATCCACAGCTCTGCAGCTCTCCCTGCTGATTTCCTTCATGGTTGTCTGCTTTTCCCCCACAGCAACAAAGGCGAGAGAAGGAGCTGCGGAAACAGCAAGAGAGGGAGCAGCGCAGACACTATGAGGAGCAGATGCGCCGGGAGGAGGAGAGGAGGCGCGCGGAGCACGAGCAGGTACAGCGGGGACCTGGGAGCCCCACAGATAGCCCCGCGTGGACAGCAGCACCGGCCGCCTCTGGGCTGTGGTCACCTCTCTTAGGTCTGCTCGGGTGAAGCCGGTTTTCACTCTTGCTCCAGCAGCGATTCTCACCTATTCAAGAAGTCAAATGCACAACCTTGGCAAAGCCTGCAAATCCCACCTGGCTTCCTCCCCAGGCCGAGTCCCCTGACACCTTGATTTCGGGCTTCTCCCAGCCCAGGGCACCTGCTTTGAAAGTAGCACTGAGGCATGATAAATGAGCCAAGTCCTCCTCTTTCATCGCTTCAGAGGAGCTTCTCTACTCAGGCTGCTGTGGTATCCGTGACTCTCAGCCATCGATACAGGCCCTTTCTCTGTTAGAATCATGTTCTGACAGTGCAGCGAAACTGCAGGATGGTTCCTTTACAAAGGCAGTTCATGACAGCATTCAGCCTTTATTTTATCCCCACTGCTTACAACGAGGAGCCTCTGAACTGTATAGCCTTGTTAATTCAGGTAGCCCGTAAAGAGGGAGCCTATGATGAAAAGTTTTAAAATAAGCTGAGTTCTCAGGACTTGGCAGTGGTTAAGACTCCATGCCTCTGCTGCAAGGGGCACAGGTTCGAGCCCTGGTCTGGGAACTAAGATGCCACATAGCCAAAAAGCAAAAAAATATATGGACAATACTTGAACAACAACAAAAGCTGGGTTCTCAAAAGCAGATAGTCACAGCAGAGCGTTGAGCTGTCTCCATCCACTGCTGTTGTGCCTTTGACTGCACTGAAGTGCTTTTGCTGTGGTGCAGGGTATCTGTCCTGTTTAGGGAAGAGGTGTTTGGGTATTTTTTTTTCCCTCCTTCCTTCCACACTTTACTTGGCAGTTTCTTCTCACCTTTGAAATTACCGGTTCTTTCTCTCTCCTTCTCCCTCTCGTGTTCCTCTGCGTTCTCTGCTGCCTGCCTCTCCAGGAGTACATCAGGCGACAGCTGGAGGAGGAGCAGAGGCAGCTAGAGATCTTACAACAGCAGCTACTGCATGAACAAGCTCTACTTCTGGTAATGGGAATGCCAAGCCCACTGGTCTGCTCTGTGTCATCTCGTGTGTGTGTGTGTGTGTGTGTGTGTGTGTGTGTGTGTGTGGTCTCCTCTAACGTGCCAGTCAGGAAACAGGGCTCCACCCAGCCTCATAGACCTGGAAAATCTTCTAAAACTTAATGAGCTTCCTGATCCAAGATGCTGAGTCACGACTTTGAATATACTGGTTGCACATTCTTTATTAACGCCAGCCATTTGCAAAACTCCAACGTGAACCCAGTCTTAGTACAAGTTCAGCCTGTTTCTGAGGCCCACTGTGTTTGTTGCAGATCAGTGTTCACAGTCATTTGCAACATGCTGGAATACAATCACAGCAGAGTATCCCTCATCCGTAGGAAACCACTCAGCTCTGGAGTCATATTTCATTTGCAGACTGTTAGTTTTACCCTCACAATGGGAACATTTTGTGTTCCCTGTTCAGGCAGCTTCCACTTGAAGTGTTTTCTTTTTCTTTTTCTTTTTTAGCCTTATTGCACTGCTCTCCAAATGAGCTGCTTGGTGTATCTTTTTTTTTTTAACTTAACTTTTTATTCAGTGGCACTGTGAATTTTTTTTTTTTTTAGCCTGTACATGTTTTTGCTAATCGTTTCTGTTGGTCCAAGTTTTGTCAAACGAAAGATGATTTAGGCAGTATCTTTAGGTTCTTGTTTTGTAAATTGTACATGTTTGAATAATGACTAAACCATGAAGTGGATAGTTCCTTATAGGGGCTGTGCCCTGACAGTCCATATAGCCTCCTTGTTGCCATTTTCTTGGTTGCAATTCATCAGGGCAAGTCACGTTGTGAAGGGTGGAGTTCTGTAGGGGTTGCCATTAAAACAGCAGTGTTTTCATGAAATGCACCTTCTGTGTAGATGCTAACCCGAGGCTGTACCTTATCTCTATGGCTCATCCCTGTGTCCTCTTGTGGTTTAGTTGATATTAAGGTCCTTCATTATTTATCATCTTTTTTGCTTCCATTGCATGCTTCCCTGGTACTGGCCAGTGGTTTCCCTATGGTAATTTAGCCTTTTCTTTATTCTCCTTTCCTGGTCTGGACAGGAATATAAGCGCAAGCAGTTGGAAGAACAGAGACAAGCAGAAAGGCTACAAAGACAACTAAAGCAAGAGAGAGACTACTTGGTTTCTCTTCAGCATCAGCGGCAGGAGCAGAGGCCTGTGGAGAAGAAACCACTGTATCATTACAAAGAAGGGATGAGTCCGAGTGAGAAACCAGCGTGGGCCAAGGAGGTAAGTACGCGAACAAGTCCAGCTGGTACCTCCCCTGCCTTGAGTGTAGTGGCCGTAATGAGTTTCTCCTAGAAACAGAGAGTTAAACTACAAAGCTGGGAAATAACTTTTGTGAGACACACATGCTTTGTTTGGGGAAGAGCTATAACCTTATTTCTATACCTCAATCCACTTGTGGTTCTTTTTTGTAAGTGACAGCAGGAAGCAGAAGATCTTTTTCTGTATTGGAATCCAATTGAGTTTATGGCTGGAGGACTTTTAGTGGAAGAATGTGATTTAAGACTTCAGGAATTCTAGGTAGCATAATTTCCCTTCCATACCTAGACCCTGAAACTGATCGTTGCTATTGTCACTAATATCCTATATTCTTCTGTGGTACCAGTGAAGACACAGTTGGTCCCAGACTTGTGGTTATGGTTCACTTACAGGGTCGGAGGTCATTTATATTTTTTACAAATACTTTCATGGGAATGATCCTTCATTTGCTCAACTACCAGACTAAAGAAGGGTTAGGGTTAACACCTAGTGATTTCCTTTATTTTCCTGTAAGCATAACTAGTCATTCAACAGAGTGACTTATATTACTTTACATTTTGTCCTAGTATCTTCAGATATTTATAGCTAGAGCTTATTTCAAGTTATCTAGACTATAATATTACTAGAACTGGATTTCTTACATAAGACCCTATTGTTAGGTAAAAGACCAGGACACCAAAAGAGTATCTAACAGGCTTTGTAATGGCGAAGCGCTCCTGGGCGGGGTTCCCAGACCCAAAGGAGGCAGGTTGAGGAAGTCCACGCCAGGACCCTGTTGGGGTGGTTTTTATAGTTCATTGTGAGGGATGGTCGGGTTAGATGGACAGGGGTTTGTATAGGTCACCAGGCTGAGGAGTCGCGGGCTGACAAGTCCTTCTACGTGGCTGGGGTTGGGTAGCTGGCAAAGTGTACTGTCATTGGTCCCCGAGATCAGGGATGCTCCTTCCGTTAGAATTAGAGACCTCCCCCACCAGCAGGGGAGAGAAAGGGGCAGCCCATCATGGCCCCTGGGGTCCAACCTTACACCTATTTTTATGTTTTTTTATTTTCTGTTTTATCTTACATATGTATAGAAAACTCTTGAAATTATGTTGTCATAATATAAAAAATGGTTGTGTATGAGGAGTAGAAACTACAGTCTTTTATTTAAGCTTTTTGCTTAAATCCTTTATGATTGTGTACTAATTTTTATAAAACTTGTAACTTTTTTCTTTTAAGACTTAAAAACTAAATCTGTAGAGAAAATCATTCTGTTCAATATAAAGAATATTTTGATCACTTTCCCTTAAAGTCTGTAACTGTGATTTGTATTTACCTATGTCTGTAAAAACTGCCTCTTTCCCCCAGGTCAGTAATTCAGTTTTGTGATCCTACCCACAGATATAGCACCAACCCTTTAGCAACTCATCTATTTTTCTAGTTAAGCAGAATCACTGCTGTTAAACAGCAGCTGACGTGCTTCCTGGCTAGCAAAGATGTGCCACTTTCCTCCACTGCTAAACCATGCCAAGCTGAAACCCTTGGCTAAGGCAGATTCACAGCTCCTAATCATGGCAGATGTTCAGACGGCTAAAAAACTAGCCTCTGCTAAGTTAATACCAGTAACACCTACAGAAATTAATGATTCCAGATCAGGACTCTTGTTTGAGCATCACTCACAGAAGAAAGATGAAACAGCTTATCCTATTAGACTTGGTCTTGAAGATCACCTGAAGCCTCAGGGAGCTTCAAGGACCACAGTGAAATCAAGAAAGCGATCTTACCCCCAAGGATGTAGCCCACCTCCAGAGTCAGGATCCCAAGTCGTTTGTGTGTCCTCTCCAAACATCTCCAAAGTGATGAGCCCCCAGTTGTCTCTTTCTGCAAGTAAGAAGGGCCTTAGAGACCCATGTGGACCTTGGGGCATGAACTCATGCGTCCGTACAAGTAGTTCGTCTCCTCCAAGAAGTGCTGCATCGCTAAATGGCCTCTCTGGGATGCATGACCACCTGTCTTGCAGTGCTCCCAGCCCCAAGCATAAGTTTAGGAAAGGGACACCTACAGACCCCTCCAGACACCACCTGGGATGCCTTGTAAAGTATACCAGAATCTCCTTTCCCCTGGGCAGCTCCCTCATACACAAACGTACCAGGAAAGGGGAAGAAACTTGAAGCAGTTTCCACTTCCTTCCTTTCACCGCTACTCAGCACATTCTTATTTTCACTTAAACATTTTAACTTCATTTTAACTTCTAGTTACCATCTGTCCTCATCATTAAATTGGCTGTCCTGTCCTGTCTACTCAGAACTTATTCAAGGGCCCCAAGCTCTCAGGAGCCATGGTATTCCTGGGGGCGCATCTCTGCAGATGTCATCAGGGAAATTTTCTAGACCTCCTAATTCCCCTGTGCTTCTCGGCCAGGCCCCTAGGGTAAAGAAAAGTTAGATAATGGGCGTGCAAACAGCATGGCTGTGTCGTCAGTTACTCTCGATGTCAGGTTCCCAGGCCATCCTAAGTCTGGCCTACCTCTGGTGGGTGACATCTTCCAGGGTCTTTGGCTTCCTGATAGCTGGTATTCTTCTTTTGGGCTTCATGCACTTTGGGGCTTCATGCACTTTTGGACATGTTGTGCCTCTGTGCTCCCTCTTGTCCAACTCTTTGCAATCCCATGGACTGTAGCCCGCCAGGCTCCTCTGTCCGTGGGATTTCCCAGGCAAGAATACTGGAATGGATTGCCATTTTCTACTCCAGAGGATCTTCCGAACCCAGGGATCGAACCAGCATCTTTTCTGTCTCCTGCATTGACAGGCAGATCCTTTACCACTAGGGTTACCTTCTTTTTGGATTTTATATTTAATCCTATCTTCCTGAGTGTGGTTAACATAATGCAGCTTCCAACTAACTACCTGTCTCTTCATGAAGCAGTTCCCAAGTCTTTGAGTGGGTGTTCCTATTTTAGAAGAAAGATGAAACATTTAAATGATAGAATGAATGACAGTGCTAAATTGGGGATTGTAGCAACTGGTATACAAGTAAAAACAAATGATTGTCTGCCTGAGTTTGATTCATCATTTTTTTAACACCCACTTCCTAAAATGGGAATAAAAATGACTGTAAGGATCCTTATCGTCTTGATCTTTCAGTGCTTCTATCAGCAATGTATGAACTTTTCTTCTAGAGCTTTATTTACAGATCTCTTTTCTTTCTTATAGTAGGGAGGTGGGTGAAGTTGAAAGTAGCCAAACAGTAAAATACATTTCAAGACTTTAGATATAGACAGAATACTAGCTCAGCAGTATTTTAATTATCAATTGATAAAAAGAACCCAGGTTTAACTGTCTTTTGGAAGTATAAGAAGAAGGACCATTTTCTTTTCCAAATGCCAGGATATAAATTTGAAAATATCCTCTCCAGGGATGAGGCAGCAACAATGTCATGGTCTCCTGTGATAGAGCTTTGGGCTTCTTTGTGCCATATGCCTTTGAAGACACCAACCAGCTATCTTCCACTTACAGCTGCCTCTTTTGTAATCTGCTCCTATATTTGTTTTTTTAACTCACCTGTATACCTTCTGGGCTTCCCTGATAGCTCAGTTGGTAAAGAATCTGCCTGCAGTGCAGGAGACCCAGGTTCGATCCCTGGGTCTGGAAGATCCCCTGGAGAAGAAAATGGCAACCCACTCCAGTATTCTTGCCTGGAGAATCCCATGGACAGAGGACCCTGGCAGGCTGCAGTCAGTGGAGTCGCAAAAGTCAGACGGGACTTAGCAGCTAAAACACCACCACGCCTTCTCATCGTCTTGAGTTTTCCTTCTTTGATTACTTTTCCATCCATTGATTTCTTTTCCTTATAGCAAATCGGCAATTTTTCATTAGCAGTGTGATGTTGTTATAATGGTTCATCCTTCCTGTTTTTGTTCCTTCATTTTGTGAAACATAAGTCATCATCACGTTTCTTGTTTCCTTTCTTATTAATTTGTCGGATGTAGCGAGAACAAATGGAAACACTCCATTGTTGGCAAACCTTGTTGAACTCTTCTCTCTATCCTTTCCCTGAGTATTCTGGTTGTCCTAAATGTCACATTAGCTTTGATTTTCAGATTTCAGCCAGAAAGAAACACTAATGTCTCCATTAAAAGGAGAAGTAGGGGACATTCTCACTCCTTTCAAGTTCTCTGCCATTTTTGAGTGGAACGTAAGTCAGATTTGTTCTGTAAAAACATTAATATGATATACTGTTAAACATCAGCAAAATTTAAAGATTCTCCCCCCACCCCCCACACTGGCTCTTTCTGAAAGATGGATACTCCTTTTCTTTTAATGTCCTTTTCTTTATAATGGCACAGATTCCTGTTTTGTATAATGGCTTGTGATTATTGGGGCCTGACAATATTTTTTTTTAATTTTCACCAACACACAGCAGCAACAGAATGCTCTGAGTATTGCATGAGGTGGCATTTTCATTTTTTTTTTTAACACTTCATCATGTTCTTTCTCTGTGATACATGCCAGTCATCTGGTCATGGTTTTATTTAGCAAATGATGGGCCAAGATGTCTCTTTCTATCCCATCAGTTCACTGGCTTTGAAATCCCTGTATATAAGAACTCTTTCACTTGTTTTTTCTGCTCTACACTGATACTTTTTTTCTTTTTACTTGAGTTATTTTATAGGAGCTCTCATATAACTATTTAAAGAGTTTATAGCTCTGTTCCCATCTTTCCTTAGTTTCTGTTTATCTCTCTTAAGATTTAGCTGAAACAGACCTGGCAGGAAATAGGAAAGAGCTCATTTGAGTTCTCATTCTTCTGCTTCCAGGCTGTGTGACCTTGAAGTGTCCTAGCCTTCCTGGCATATAGCCTACCCATCTGTACTTTCTCTCTCAAAGTTGGGAGGATCCTGGGCAATTGTGTATGTGAATGTGCCATTGAAACTGTAGGCACTCTACAACAGAAATGAAGTAGTCAACATATTTCTATTTTGCCCCAAAGGCTATTGTTCCCACAAGGAATAAATGTTTTGCCTCTGTTGTTTCCGGTTGGGATTTCACATGAGCAGTTCACATGCATCTCCCATCTCCTCCTCTTATCTCTCTCCAGTGATGGATACACACTTTTTAATTTCTCATCTCAGCCTGCTAAAGATTGGCCTCCTTACTTTTAAGCTGTCCATTCACCTGAGGATCTATACTTTTCTTGTGCAGTCATTGGTTAGGAGTAGATCTTGGTAAAGTACTCCAGGGTCTTATCTTTGACAAGACTACATTTTAAGCATTCCCTAAGAATGAGGGCAGGAGGAGAAGGACGTGGCAGGATGAAATAGTTGGATGGCATCACTGACTCAATGGACATGAATTTGCGCAAACTCAACAAGGAATGAGTGTTTCCTCTGTCCTCCAAGGTGCCCCAGAGAAGGATAGCCCCAGTCTTGCTCAGTAACCATCTGCCTATGTGGTTTTGCCAAAAGACAGCATGACTCATGTGCCCAGTGAGTGCAGGGTCAGAATACCTAATGAGGACTTAAAGGTCATTGAGCTTCCTTCTCTTCCTCCAGCACTGCCAATAAAGACAAAAATAAAATGTTTTGTCCACTTAGAGGGGAAAATTTCCCATACAGTTGTGTTCAATTCACCACATAGTAGCCCTTAAGCAGGCCTTTGAAGACCTACATAGATTCTTCCCACAGACCCTACAGTCATATATTTAATAAAGTGTTATTAAAATACACCCAATATGACAGTAAATATATTTTGTTGTCAACATTTTTAAAAACTACTTCTATGATTTTGTTTTGAAATCTCTCAGCAGATAACATTTCTTATTGCTCTGTGAGACGTTAGAAGCTATAAGTTGTTTTCAAATGTACAAAACAATTTAACAATTGACATTGATATAATGTTTATACTTGTATACATGTTGCAACATAGTTACTTATTTTGAAAAATTTTTTTAATCTTGTAATCAACACATGTATTTTCAGGTCTTCTGTATTTGTGCTATTTTTATATATCTCAGAGGGCTTAGATGTCATTCCTGCGTTACCCAGTGGATAACAGTCCTGCCTAGAGTGGAATCTTATTTCTGAGACCAGTTATTTTTTATTTTTCCCTGTAATGCTGTAATAAATAGTATAGCATTTCTGCAGAAGTGATGCAAACCTATGCAAATTTATTTTAGTTTTGATGGTAAAACGATTCTTTTAATTAGAAAAAAGCCTAATTCTATGGTAAAATTGATCTTTCTCTCCTAATATAGTTCTCTATATTTATTGATAATCTCATCAAGTATGAACTCCTTTCTAACAGATGTCTTCTGTTGTTATGGAATGGCATCTTGACATTCTTTATACAATACTACTAGACACTTTTTTGGTGGTACTTAAGATATTTTACATCTTGGTAGCAGGAGGTTGAAGCGAAAACTCATATTTTTTTTAAATCATATCATAAAAGGAAGCTTGAAGTATATCTCCATTGAAACCCAGTTTTTAATCACATATATTCTTAATCTGGGGAAAAACCTCTTTTGTCTCACTCAATGTTCAGTTAGTGAACATAAGATGCGATGAATCAGGAGACAGACCTTTGTCCATCTGAAACTTACTAGGATATTTGATTTGGTATCTTTAATCCAGTATTCACGCTGTTCCTTTGGTGTAAAAGCAACAGAAAGTGTTATCTTCCTGAAGACTTTAGGACAAGATTTTCTTGAGACAGAGTAGCCTGATGCCTCATTGTTACACTTGTACAGATTTTCAGATTCTTGGGACAAACTCTAACCCAGGAAATCTTATGATATTGGGTTCATCCTGAAATAATCTGCAGAGTGTAACAATAGATTATTCATAGCATATATTTTATGATGGTAAAGACTGAAGCATACTGGTGGCAGGATTTAGTATGTAAACGAACTGAGAGAAGGCATAGGCAGTGTTACTAGAAATACATGAGTAACATCCACGCACAAACTGTGTTGCTGGAGAAGACTCTTAAGAGTCCTTTGGACAGCAAAGAGATCAGACCAGTCAATCCTAAAGGAAATCAACCCTGAATATTCATTGGTAGGTCTGTTGTTGAAGCTGAAGCTCCAATACTTTGGCCACCTGATGTCAAGAGCCAACTCACTGGAAAAGACCTTGATGCTGGGAAGGATTAAGGGCAGAAGGAGAAGGGGGTGACAGAAGATAAGATGGTTGGATGGTATCATCAACTCAATGGACATGAGTTTGAGCAAACTTAGGGAGAGAGTGAAGGACAGGGAAGCCTGGTGTGCTGCAGTCCGTGGTGTCACTAAGAGTCGGATATGACTTAGCAACTGAACAGCAAACTCTTAAGAGTCCTTTGGACAGCAAAGAGATCAGACCAGTCAATCCTAAAGGAAATCAACCCTGAATATTCATTGGTAGGTCTGTTGTTGAAGCTGAAGCTCCAATACTTTGGCCACCTGATGTCAAGAGCCAACTCACTGGAAAAGACCTTGATGCTGGGAAGGATTAAGGGCAGAAGGAGAAGGGGGTGACAGAAGATAAGATGGTTGGATGGTATCATCAACTCAATGGACATGAGTTTGAGCAAACTTAGGGAGAGAGTGAAGGACAGGGAAGCCTGGTGTGCTGCAGTCCATGGTGTCACTAAGAGTCGGATATGATTTAGCAACTGAACAGCAGCAACGGCATCCACACGTGACTAATCAAACCCATTAACTGCCTGTGAAAATCAGCAACCCTCTTTGTGCCCTACTCATTTCTAACAACAGTTTTAGGGCATATGTGGCCCATGGTCCTATTAAAGACAAAGCTGCTTCCTTTCCTGGAGGTTTGTTGCTGGCAGTTGCCAAAAGAATTCTTTATCTCAAAAATGGTTTCTTTGTTCAGTGGAGATCTTTGGGGACAGACTTTTCAGCTGTTGTTTTTAATGTACTGTTTCTGAATGTGGGTTTAAAAAGTCTAAAGATATTTTACAGCTAAAAAAAAAAATGGCAGATATCTTAACTTCCTTACAATATTTGGTTCATAAATATCAGGTAATAAGTGGCTACACTTTGGATAAACAATTGTTTATCTGAAGATGAATTGAACCTCTTGGATTTCTGACCTCAGACTGCAATGGTTTAAATATTGAGGGGTACCTATACATGTGATTTTTTAATTTAATGATCTTCCCTAGAAATAAGAAAATGACTAATATTTGACTAATTCCAGTGGTCTAGAAATAGTCATCTTCTTCTCAGAGTCTAGTATTTGGAAAAATCATACACTGCATGCCTTGGTCTCAGTTGATCTAGGGCTATCTTTGCAGAACTTGCTGTTTGTGTTCTCATCTCAAAGCTGGCTTTGTTCTTTCCTTTTGCTCAACACAATAGCTAAACAATTATTGCTGATGTAATACTTTTTACACACACATACTTCCGTAAAGTATACATGTTCTGGTTTATATCTCTGGTTTTTTGCTGATTATCTGATTTGGTATGTGGTAAGCTTCTGGACATGGAAGTTCAAAACCAAAGTCAGCTGGATGTCAGTTGCACATACATGCATAGCCATGGCCAGGGGAGAGGTGTTCAGATGGCTCTTGTGTAGAGGCAGAAGGGTGGTTTTCTCTACTGTAGCACATCTTAACATGTTAACATGTTTGTAGTTAATTTGAGAGTTTTAAAAATAAACTTACTTTGTGTATGAGACTGAGTCTGCCTCTAGGAATATTCAGAATAGGATGGGAAAGAAGAGCCCTTTTGACTTATTTCAAATCAGGAAGTAAAATGAATAAAGGATCTTCGCTGTTACGTACAAATATGTCTTGAGGACCCACATGTGGGTTTCGTAACAGGCTATTACAACACAAAGATGGTGAGTCAGCAGAAGAGAGTCAGTGGGCATCAGGGTGGAGTTATTGCCCCAGTGGGTTTGGAAATTACAACTGTCAAATTGACCTTGAAGAAATAAAGGACAGGACAAGGTGGATCTGGAGAAAAGCGCTAGACCTTTTAAAGCTGTCAAAGATTTTAAATCATGTCTTGCGGTGTACATTTTGTTTATCTACCTTTTTCTTTATAGTTTGTCCTCTGCCACAGGTTGTCTGCAACACATAAGTACTAAGGGTGACTTTTGCCTATAAAGACAACCTTCCCGGGTCCTTTGAGCCTTCCCTGTGAAGCAGCTCTGTTCAGTTATCTCCTCTGGGCTGAGAGAGACTCTGCAAAAAAGGGAGTGACAAGGGAATGAAGTGTCCAGAGGGCTGGAGAGGAGAGGAAGAGAAGCAAGAATAAGCGCCATGTGTGGAAATACAGGCAGGAGAGGGGAAAGAGAGAGAGAGGAGTCCAGGCTGGAGTGGCAAAAATGCAGTGGGGCAGTGCATTTTAGGGAACAGGAAGAGAGACACCTGAAAAGAAAAGGCCCTCGAGAGAGAAAAGAAAAAGGTACAGGAAGTCAGTTTAAGACACGCCATGCTCATTGAGCAAGGTTCCCACTTGCCCGTGAGTAGGGCACGGGAAGCAGTGGAGGGTGAGTGTGCTCAGCACCTCTTATCAGCCCTTCTGTGTTCTTCCCCGTCCTGTTTCATTTGTCAGCTCAAAGCAATTTTCTGTTTTCCCCAAGCAATTGTAATACCTGACACAGTTGCCTCTCTCCCTGCGTGAGCCCTGAATTTGTGACCAATCAACAAGACAGTGTTCCAGCTAATACAAGAGAAACTCTTAAAAAGGAGATCCCAAATTCTGAGCCAATAGAATAGCACGAGATAATGGGTAATGGAAGGGTGATGCCTCAGGTATTCTATGTGTTTTCCATGCTGTTATTCAGTCTGACAAAAAAGAGCTTTCTGCAGACTTTTGATGCAGAGCAGATAGAGCTTCGGCTTTCTAGAATGATTTGATTGGAGGGATGCAAAATGGCTGTGCAGGTGACTACAAAGATCCCAAATTCTGAGCCAATAGAATAGCACGAGATAATGGGTAATGGAAGGGTGATGCCTCAGGTATTCTATGTGTTTTCCATGCTGTTATTCAGTCTGACAAAAAAGAGCTTTCTGCAGACTTTTGATGCAGAGTAGATAGAGCTTCGGCTTTCTAGAATGATTTGATTGGAGGGATGCAAAATGGCTGTGCAGGTGACTACACAAAATAAAATAAATCAGCTTCAATCCATTGAAGCATTTTTTTTTTTTTTTTTTGGTTTTCTAGGTAGAAGAACGATCAAGGCTTAACCGACAGAGTTCACCTGCCATGCCTCACAAGGTTGCCAACAGGATATCAGACCCCAACCTGCCCCCACGGTCGGAGTCCTTTAGCATCAGTGGGGTTCAGCCTGCTCGGACACCCCCCATGCTCAGATCAGTCGATCCCCAGGTACAGTGTCCCTTCATTCCACTGGGTTTTCCAACAAGGTGTACAATAAAGTCTAATAAAAGTAACAGGAATAGTAACATGGATTTGGGTATGAGACTAGCCAAATCATGGCTTTTGATATCAAATCTCTAGTAAGATAGGAGACCCCACTGAATGTGCAAGATAGAGGGAGAAGTGAGAAGGAAAAAAGCACCATTCTTAACTTTAAGCTAACTGCAAAGTCACTTCTTGGTAAACTGGCCTCTCAAGAGACCCATAGAAGTTCCTGCTAGTCTGGAACAGGCATCCTGTGAGCTGAAATTACCAAAGCTAAAATTTATGTAGACCTCTTTGTGACCACATGGACTGTAGCCCACCATGCCCCTCTGTCCATGAAATTCTCCAGTAAAAATACAGGAATGGGTAGCCATTCCCTTCTCCAGGGATCGAACCCAGTCTTTGACATTACAGGCATATTCTTTACCACCTAAGCCACCAAGGAAGCTTGATGTGTATATAAACTGTTATATTATCTTTTGTTCCTTGGAATTTTGACATGAGCCTGAAACTGGAAAAGTTAAATGGACTAGGTGAAGTAAAATTGTGTTTTCTAAGCCAGTGGTTTTAAAAGTGTGGTCCCTGGGCCAGCAGCATCAACATCACCCAGAAACTTGGTAGAAATGCAGATTCTCAGGCCCAACTCAGAGTACTGATCAGCAACTCTAAGGGTGGGGCTGGAAAACTGTGATTTAACAGTCTCCAGGTGATTCTGATACACTTTAAAGTTTCAGAACCACAGTTACAAGCCATTTGGAAAAGAAAAGATTTATTCACTTTTAGATAAATGGGGATTTTTTAAATTGTGTAAACCAAAAATGAAATAGGAATTGAGATGTAGTATGAAATTTCATAAAAAAGAAGGTTATGCCAGCAGTTTTCACCTAAACGTCTTAAGTTTCTTCCAGGTCTCCACCTGTGTCTACACTCCCACAGATATTCTGAGGGCATCTTTGATATATGTAATGCTATTTGAACTGGAGTTTCAGAGCAGATACAATCAAGAATTCTTGATTTTAAGTTTGCCTTTAGTATATGAGGTCCAAAATTCTTCAGTACTAGCCAAATTAGCTTATCTCGCCTTTTTTGTTTTTATTTGTATATAACGAGTTCTGGCCTTAGCATCCATGGGTTCAAAACACACAAAGTTCCTCTTTAAAAACCCTAACTTTGACCTTTTAGGAAACTTTTTCCCTGTAAAAGGAGAGAGTAGAGAGAAAACTTAAGAAACTATGTGAAAGTGACTAGGAAATGAAAATGTTGATATCTTGTGACAGACAGCTAATTGAATTAAGCATTCTTCAGGAGCTTCCATTTTTGTTTTTATTTAAGGGACTCTTTCAAAGTAGGTTTGCGTGGTTTGTACTGCATATTTTTAAATTTTATTTTATTCAAGTATAGTTGATGTACAATGTTGTGTTTGTTTCTGCTATACAGCAATATGATTCAGTCACACACATATATACACATTCTTTCCACAATCTTTTCCGTTATGATTTATCACAGGGTATTGAATGTAGTTCCCTGTGTTATACAGTAGGACCTTGTTATTTTTGCATTCTATATATAATAGTTTGTATCTGCTAATCCCAAACTCCCAGTCCTTCCCTTCTCCACCTCCTCTTTGACAATGCCAAGTCTGTTCTTTATGTCTGTGAGTCTGTTTTGTAGGTAAGTTCATTTATGGCATATTTTAAGTTCTACATATAAGTGATACCATGGTATTTATCTTTCTCTTCTTGATTGACTTTACTTAGTGTGATAACCTCTGAGTCCATCCATGCTCCTGCAAATGGCAATATTTCATTCTTTTTTATAGCTGAGTTGTATTCCATTGTGTGTGTGTGTGTGTGTGTGTGTGTGTGTGTGTGTGTGTATGTATACATGCGTACCACATTTTCTTTATCTATTCATTTATCAGTGGACATTTCGGTTCTTTCCATGTCTTGGCTCTTATAAATCATGCTTTTATGAACACTGAGGTACATATTTGTAAGACAGGCTTTGTTTTTGTGTTAATGCTTAATATATTTAATGTTATTTAACCTTAATATGGACTTCCCCGGTGGCTCAGAGGTAAAGAATCCACCTTTGATGCAGGAGATGCAGGTTCAATCCCTGGGTCAGGAATATCCCCTGGAGAAGGAAAAGGCAACTCACTCCAGTATTCTTGCCAGGAAATTCCAGGCAAGAGGAATTGACAGAGAATTGCCAGGACAAAGGAGCCTGACAGGCTATAGTCCTTAGGGGTTGCAAAGAGTGGAACACAACTGAGCACACACCTACACAACCTTAATATAAATTGGATTGGTTACAGTTCTATTCTCGTTGAAACATACACTCAGCTGAAGTGGACTTTGAGAATTTCCTTGAAACTATAGTTAGCAACATTCCAGTCTCCCGAATCAAGAGAGTCTGAAGAGTCTGGGGCAAGAGAGGAGACCTCAAGCGCAGGAGGAACAGGGCCAGGCTGGTGGAGGAGGGCTGTGGAGATGTCCTCTAGCAGTCTGGGCACTGAGATTTCAGGCCAAAGAGAGTCTGATAGGTGCCTGGTACAAAGCAAATACTAGATTAACAGTTTAATTTAGAATAGATGTTTTCCCAGCCAGGATTGATTGACCACCTTCAATATGCCAGGCATGGTGCTAGACTCAGAGAGAGGAAGTCTGACGTGGCCCTTGTCTCCTGGGAGCTTCCCTGCACACTGGAGGAGAAGATAGGCTCACGTGAGCACGAACAAGGAAGTGTGAGGGGTGAAGGGTTCTCCGAACTATAGGTGGTCGTGATTTGTCTTAAAAAGCTACATTTCTACCTAAAGTCTACATTTCTTCCCTGCATGAATGATATCAATACATGCCAAACTGTGAGACTTCCAACTGTAAAACGAACGTCCTAGTGTTATGAGATCCATAATATCCTAGGTGGTGAGAGTCATTTCACCAGAAAGCAGGATCACATAGCAATTAGGCTGTTACAACATGGGAACTAGGATTAGGCGTATGTGTAGGTTACAATCCAGCCTCTGGCACATGTTAGCTATGGAATCTAGGCTGTCATTTACCATCTCTATACAAAATGAGAAGAATAATTATGTCCAGCTCGTGGTATTTAATGAGTTCATAGGAAGAAAGATGTTGAGAGCAATTCTTGTTTCACAGAGCACTCTCTGAAGTCCAAGTTAGGAGGTTGAAAGGAGGAAGTTTGTATGATCAGAAGTGCTTGTAAATACATTGCTGGTCAATAAATGTTCACTGAAAATCATTATTATCATGACACTTATTTCACTGACTTCCTAACAGTCCCAAGTCCATCATTTAACTCTTTGCCAGCAAGTCTGGTCCAGCCCTCCAGCTCTAAAATTTGGGAGAGCTTTGTAAAGCATGCTGCAAAGAGCTGCTATGGGCTCTGTGTGCTCTAGTTCTTTCTCCCTGAAATTTTATCCTCCCTTCTCACGAGATCCTAGTTGATCTGCATTTCCCCGGTGACTCAGACAGGAAAGAATCTGCCTGCAGTGCAGGAGACCCAGATTTGATCCCTGGATCAGGAAGATCCCCTGGAGAAGGGGATGGCAGCTCCAGGAATCACTGCCTAGAGAATCCCGTGGACAGAGGATCCTGGCAGGCTACAGTCCCTGGGGTTACAGAGTCGGACACATGTGAGCAGCTACTACTGCTTCTAATAATGCTGCTGTGATGTTGGTTTGATGCTTAGATCCCGCATCTGGTAGCAGTGAAATCCCAGGGACCTGCCTTGACCGCCTCCCAGTCAGTGCATGAGCAGCCCACGAAGGGCCTCTCCGGGTTTCAGGAGGCTCTGAATGTGAGCTCTCACCGTGTCGAGATGCCACGCCAGAACTCAGATCCCACCTCTGAAAACCCACCTCTCCCCACTCGCATTGAGAAGTTTGACCGAAGCTCTTGGTTACGACAGGAAGAAGACATTCCACCAAAGGTAACGCTACTGGAGTTTTTATCATCATCTCTATCATCGTCATCAATGTTTATTATTACTACTACTATTACTGTTATCATTATTATTACCCCTGTTGCAGATCATTCGTAGTACCAAAGAACACAGCACCATCCCTTTTAGCGTTTATGTTGGTCCCTCCTCATTCCCAGGCTAAGACTTGGATTGTCATTCATCATCTCTAATCTCCATTTTCCCCAAAGAAATGGAGGCTCTGGTAGACTGAATGACGTGAAAGCATATATTCTGTATCCACAATTAGAACTCCCAACCCCAAGCCTTCCAAACTATTCATTAATACTGTCCATCTTGAGAAATAGAATAATACAGATGTTCTCACTGATGACTTAATCTATATCTAGACAAACTTAAAATTTCCAGATTAAAAAGTAAAGAATTTGTTTATTTCTATTTTTAGAGCACAAAGTGAAAGCACATTTCAGGTGTTCAGAAAATAGTAGTGTTCTTAGAATATGTTAGTTGGTTCCACTAAGGAAAGCTCCCTCTAGGCCAGGTTGTACCAAGGATTAAATTGTAGGGTGAAATGCCCGAGTGTTCCACTGACTTGGTTCCATTTGTTTTGTTTTTGCCTATACCAAGCTGTTATTCATTCCAAAATGTCCTACACATGACTGTGCATCTCACTACAGACAGCCTGAAGTATTTCAAAACACTGGAGAAATGTTGCATCAGATTCTTCCTGGTTCAGGATTCCCTTTCTCCTGAACTTAGCTGAGGAGCCAGGACAAATGGAATGCCTCACAGTTTCCATAGATCCATACCATTATTGATTCCAGGAAAAAAAGTACTTTTAATCCAACTGTTTTCAAATATTTTTCCTATCTTCCTCTCAAAAAAATTTCCATGATTTTGCAAACGAAATTTGCTGATGATGGCTTTTTTGTTGTTCTTGTCTTGGGGATGGCATTAGGCAAGGTTATTTATGGAGCAAAGTTCAAACTGAAAAACAGGATGGGCAGAGGAGCAGACAGGAGAGCTGGGGAGACATTTGAGGTCATTGGCTCTTCAAACAAGCAAGCACATATTTATTAACTCTGGAAGAAAAACTTTAGATCAATACAAGGGTTTTAGGTTTTAATGATTCATTAGACCCTCTCCACAACTATTTCAGGTGACCAAATACAAAAGGAAAAATAGCAGCAATATTTAACTGAGCAGGTGGGAGCACTGATTTGGTCATTCTGCATCCCTTCACTGACTCATCTTTCTAGGTCTTTATCTTAAAATGTTTTATAATAACCAAGAAAACTTGTATTTGTGGTAAATATTCTTTAACATATTAAGCAATAATATCAAAACAAAGCATAATTTTAAAATATCAGATTGGTCAGAAAGTTTGTTCTGTTAGTGGATATATTATTCAATGATGTTCTTGGTGAAAATGAAAAAAAATTTCTTACTGTTACTTTTAGAACCGAATGAACTTTTTGGCCAACCCAATATAAATCCACTTTAAAAGGACCTCCAAAAAAGAAACATCAAAGCACCTGAAGAATGTTTAGCCCACCTAGCTGTCACATTTTCGTTTCCTGGTCACTTTTCATAAAGTAAATTTCTCCTCTGCTCTCCCTTCATGTGGAACTCCTTTGATGTACTTAACAGTATTCAATTTCATTAGAAAATGTTTATAAAATGAGGCATACTTGAATTTACCTAAGTCCCTTGACCAATAAGCTAATGATATAATTTCCTACTGTACTTCACAGTCTAACTGGTACTCACATAGTTTTTTGAAGACCTTCCAGCAGTTTCATTATTAATCTGTTTTTGTAATTACATTTGCAAACTGACCTCCCGAAGCACAGTGTTAGGAGTTTGTTTTGAATTAGCAATTGCAAGTTGGTTAGCAAGTGGAAACATTAGGACCTATTGCAGTCATTTCTCTGAGCTCCTGAGCTGACATCCCAAGTTCTAGCCTGATACACTAGTTTCTCACCAGATTTTACAGTTTCCTCATCTGTTTATCAGTTGTGCTGTGAGTTAAAAATGGGACTCTATTTATCTGGATGACTGTCATCAGATGCAGTTTCCAATAGCCTGAACTGAGTTCATGATACCCCAAAGAAATTTCTGGTGTTCACCACTCTTTGCACAGAAAGGAAGGCAATTATTTTAGCCCTGTACCTCAAAGTAATTCACTTGCTGTGTTTCTAAATTTGTTTTTAACATTGAAGGCAGTGCTCATTGATGGTTGCTAAAATGTGCCTCATTGCCTTTCCTTTGATTTTGTGTAGGGAGTTAAGTATTTCTTTGAGATGTTTCTTCCCTGTTTCTGATCATTCCATGTCTCCTGGCGGATCCAAGGAAAGGAGTAGGCTGCATTTCAGGCAGTAACACATGGAAGTTATTTTATGGAAAATATTTCTGAATTCTGGTTTCCTTTCAGGTGCCTCAAAGAACAACTTCTATATCCCCAGCATTAGCAAGAAAGAATTCTCCTGGAAATGGTAGTGCTCTGGGACCCAGATTAGGATCTCAACCCATCAGAGCGAGGTAAGGGAAGGAAGATGGGTAAGGTGAAGGGAAGAGGCCCGCCTACCATTGTCATTACCGCTTTCCTAAAACACTATCTTTGTACCTGTTTCACTTCTAAGGCGTGTTGACCTGGACTGTAAATTTTGGTGGGCCAGAGGCAAGTCTTTTATTTCTTCAGTAGCCTTTCACAGAAACCAGTGTATAATGTGGGCTCATGAGTGAATGAGCAAATGAATCATGGAATCAATGCAGAAGCCAGTCTGGCTTACCTTATTTGGCAGGTTTTCAAATGTGAGAGTAAAACTACAAATAAAGTCTGGGTGTGGTACCCCTGACTATTAACCTCAGAGACCGTTTGATGAAGCCGGCCAAAGTGGCCTGATCTGAGATGACTTTTAGCATCAGGTCAAGAAACGTGCCCCGTGGCTCTGTGGTGACCTAAATAGAAAGGAAATCCAAGGAAGACAGTATATATGTGTGTATGTGTGACTGATTCACTTTGCTGTACAGTAGAAATTAACACAACATTGTAAAGCAAGTATATTCCAATTTACACATGTACACCCGTGGCGGATCCATGTCAATATATGGCAAAACCACCACAATATTGTAAAGTAATTAGCTTCCAATTAAAATAAATAAATTTATATTAAAAATAAGTTTAAAAAAGAAAGAAATGTGCCCTGAGGACTATTGAGAGAGTAGAAAGTAATTAGCAAAGAGGACTTCCTGGTGGTACAGTGGTTAAGAAGCAGCCTGCCAATGCAGGGGACACAGGTTCAGTCCCTTACCTGGTCTGGAAAGATTCCACATGCCTCGGGGCAGCTAAGCCCACGCACCACAGCTACAGAGCCCATGCTCTAGGGACTGGGAGCTGCAACCCCTGACGCCTGCAGGCCTGGAGCCCATGCTCCACAAGAGAAGCCACCAGAGTGAGAAGCCCGTGCTCACCACAACTAGCAAGAGCCCGGCAAAGCAATGAAGACCCAACACAGCCAGAAAGAAAGGAAGAAAGAAAATAATTGGCAAAGAGGTGCTACAGTGGCCAGCTGCAGAGCTGTCCTAGTTCGGCAAATTGCGAAAGGACTAGTTCTCATGAGGAAGTCATCTCTGGCATTATGGAGTGTCACTGAAATACAGTGATGCTCTTTGCTCTTCTGGAATTTTTTACCAGCTATGTATATTCCTACAATCCGGAAGTTACATCCACCTACTGGTGGGTGTAGAGGTTTGAACAGAAGCTGGAAAATAAACAATATCCTTACAGTATCAGAGCAGATTTTATGGGGTAACAGATGCTGTTTGTTGCTGTCGTTCATCAAACTCCCTTCATATGTTTCATGAGTACATTCCTTTTTAGGATCAGCTGAAATAGCAAATGGCCTGTGAGACTATAAAAAGGAACTTAGGGGTACTGTTTTATTCTTCATTGTGTTCAGAAGAAGACAGTCTCTTGCTAGTCAAAGAGAAAGAGAGACTGGAAATGAAGGTTATGACTATTTGTACAGATCCTAAAATATGGAATTCTTTTGATCATAAAGCTTTCATTTTTCTCTTTGTATGAAAAGCCTTAGGAAGGGGTCAGTCTGTAAATAAGACAGAACTGTACTAAGAACATTCACCTCTGGAGGGCAAAGAAGCTGGCTCATTCTGAGTGGAGTTGCCAGTTGCAAAGCTCTGAATGAGCCATTTTTGTCCAGCAGCTTGTCAGGTTCACGCTGAGCTGGTGTTGTGACTGAGGACACCTGGTTTGGACTGTGACCAGGGAGCAAAAAGAATGTGAAGCTGGACTGCCAGCCTGAACTTTACCAGTCCTTCTCTCCAAGTGATAATAAGCCTCCAATCATCAGGGCTTCTTGATCCTTTGAACCCTGCCTTCTAGGCTGTGTTCATGAGATAAGTTGTTTAGAATTTCAGTTTCTGTACATCAAGCATCATTTCAACTTTAAGTCTTTTTCCCTCTATCACCCCAAAAGAAAGAGAACTGTCTTTCTCTAATCAAATAAAAAGCAGTCCTTTGTTCCCTCTGAAATACTAATTTAATGACATTAAGGCTCCAAAATAACTGATAAATGGTCATGCATGCATGCTCAGTTGCTTCAGTTGTGTCCAACTCTTTGCAACCCCATGAACTACAGCCTGCCAAGTCTCCTCTGTCCATGGGATTCTCCAGGCAAGAATACTGGAATGGGTTGCCATGCCCGCCAACAAGGGATCTTCCCGACCCAGGGATCGAACCCCAGTCTCCTGCATTGCAGGTGAATTCTTTACTTGCTGAGCCACCAGGGAAGCCCAATAAATGGTCAGTGGCTTGCAAATTACAGGCTTTTCCCTTGGAACCTCTTAAACATTGTATTTGGTCCAAAGAAAGGAGATCTTGTGAATACAGCTAACATTTTCCTGCTTACAGAGAAGGTAGGGAGGAAATGAACTTAGCAGTAATAATTATTTACCTGCAATGATAATCAAAAACATTGCAGGGGAGAGGGGATGGAGAATCCCCATTTCTGCCATGTAGGACAATTTTACTTCTTTCTATCACATATCTCTAAGTGACTAGCACTTAAAGATGTGACACAGACTCTGCAGCTCTAGATTGAATTGCATTTTGAAACGTTTTGGGATTTGGTGTATTTATTGTGCTAGAGATGGCTTTAGTTCACCTTTGTTGTATAATAAAACATGCCAAGATGTGGTGGCTTGAAACAGTAACTATGATTTCTCACCATTCTGTCGGAGAAGGCAATGGCACCCCACTCCAGCACTCTTGCCTGGAAAATCCCATGGATGGAGGAGCCTGGTGGGCCGCAGTCCATGGGGTCGCAAAAAGTCAGACACGACTGAGCGACTTCATTTTCACTTTTCATTTTCATGCATTGGAGAAGGAAATGGCAACCCACTCCAGTGTTCTTGCCTGGAGAATCCCAGAGACAGGGGAGCCTGGTGAGCTGCCGTCTATGGGGTCTCACAGAGTTGGACACAACTGAAGTGACTTAGCAGCAGCAGCAGCACCATTCTATGGGTTGAATTCAACATTGTCCTGCTGGTCTCACCTGAGCTGGCTTACACAGCTGCACTGCAGTGATGGGTCAGCTGTACCTTCATGGGGTTGTTCATCCTCAGCTTCTTGACTGTTTGGTGATTGCAGGACAGCCTCTAAAGAGGGAAAAGCTCAGTACACAACAGGAGAAGAATTGCTTTACAATGTTGTGTTAGTTTCTGCTGTGCAACAGTATGAATCAGCTATATGTGAACATATGTTGCCTCCCTCCCTCCCCTCTCCGTCATCACAGACCACGGAGCTGGGCTCCCTGTGCTGTGTGGCAGCTTCCTACTAGCTATGTGTTTTACACATGGTAGTGTCTATGGAAGTGAAGAATTGAAGTGAAGTCGCTCAGTCATGTCTGACTCTGCAACCCCATGGACTGTAGCCTACCAGGCTCCTCAGTCCATGGAATTTTCCAGGCAAGAGTACTGGAGTGGGTGCCATTTTCTTCTCCAGGGTATCTTCCCAACCCAGGGATTGAACCCAGGTCTTCCGCACTGAGGGCAGACGCTTTACCGTCTGAGCCACCAGGGAAGCCAGTAGTGTCTATATATTTTAGCGCTGCTCCTTATTTCAGTCCACCCTTCCTTCTCCCCCGCCCCATGTCCACATAACATGTCCATCCTCTGCATCTGCGTCTCTGTTCCCACCCTGAAAATAGGTTCACCTGCACCATTTCTCTAGATTCTGTGCATACATGTTAATATACAATCTGTGTTTTCCTCTTTTTGACCTGCTTCACTTTGTGTAACAGACTCTAGGTCCATCCACATCATACAGATGATATAATTTTGTTCCTGTTTATAGCTGAGTCATATTCCATTGTGTATATGTACCATATCTTCTTTACCTGTTCATCTGTTAATGGACATTTAGGTTGCCTCCACTTCCTGGCTGTTGCAAATACAAGCATTTTGAAGCTTTTGCTTCCATCATCTTTGCTAATGATATGATTAACCAATGGTCAAGGGTGAGGGGGGTGGATTACCATGATAGGACAGAGATTATCCTATTTTCTATTGATTCTAATAAAGTCCTTATAGATTTTTTGGTACCATTTGTCGGATAACTGCCCATCCATAAAGATTGCTTTTAAGTATTTTGTCCTTTGCATTACTGTATGGACTCCCAAATGCCTTGTACTGTCAAGGTGAACTGGTGAGTTTAGATTGTAATTTGATTTGTTCATTTTTTTAATTTCTGTTTTAAAACCTCCCATGCACTTTAACATTTAACTTTGATTCATGTGTTCTTTTAAAGCAAATTAAAATTTGATTAAGCGAATACATTCAAAGTATGAAAATTTTTAAATTAATCCAATAATACCCAGTCAAAGCCCAATGACTGAATGTTTAATTTCAAAAAAAATAATTCTCTGGCCTATCCCAAACCTATTTGCTTATGGCTGGTTTGTTCTCATTGGCTATGTCATCAGAGACCAAAGGAAAATGAATGTGAGCAGGCAGCCAGTTAATTATAGACTTGGCCCAAATATTTGGGCCAAGAAATCACTTTGTAATCTTAATTTTTGTTTTGACTTTTTTATATGATTCAAGTAAATGGAATAATTTTCTTTTTACTGTGTGTTTTATAAACCAAACAGCATTGTCTGCAGTATTCCAAATGTCTGAACTAAAAGTTAGCATTTAAAGAAATCTATATGACTGTTTTCAAGTTTTTACATATTTTGATCTGAATAGGATCGGTTAATACATAAAAAACACAGGAAATCTATTATTTCATGGAATTGTTCTGAAATTGAACCCTCTAAAGAGCATTTATTTCAGGCACCTTGGCCCAAGCCCAGATCAGGTAACACCATAATAAGGAAGAGAGCAACGTGGCAGTGTGGCATTTTCTCAAAACACTCATGTCTTACCAAAAAAAATAATAATGTAGAAAAGACATTTAGAAATTTTCCCTGTTTCTGTGTGTGATTACATAGAAACTAAACACTTCTTTCAGACTCTAGCAGCAAAAATAGCAGCCTGTTAAGATCAGTACCCACACTGGTTAGCTCCAGGGGAGGATGGAGGGGACAGACTTGTGCTAATGAAGCCCAGATCAGGGGTTTAATGCTCATGGGATCCAATTAGCGTCACACCAAAAGAGGCCTGAGCCCCAGTCAGAGTTCCAGCTGGTTCTGCTGATGCCCTGGCACCTCTGTCACCCCAGGGCAGCCCTGGCCCGGGTCTTATCATGTAACGTGGCCGCAGCCTCCTGCCTGGTCAGCCGGCCTCTGTCCTGACCGGTCATTCATAAGCTGGCCCTGGGAGGCCCGTGTTTTCTGCCTGGCTTTAAGAGAATTGCTATAGAAGCTTCCCATTTCTTTTGAGGATCCACTATCCCAGGGTTTCCTACACAGACTTGGTACTCAGCCAGGATGGGGTCATCTTTATACCAAGGAGCCCCAGGAAAACCCAGGTCCATGTCTTTGCTCAGAGTGCTCCCCTAGCCTTGCTGCTCACCCCTCTGAAGTTTAATCAAGTCGTTTCTCTTTCCCAGCACCACCACCACCACTCCAGGCTGCATTACACTGCATTCCCCAGACTCTGCTACCATTTACAGATGCTCACACAGCATGTAGAGTTTTGCCTTGCTGGCTATGGTCTCCACTGCATGTCTCGTCGCTAGGATTATGTTGTAACTTGACTGTCTGTCCTGTGACCTGGACTCTCCTCCATCCCTTATGGTCTCACAAAGGCAGGTGTTTAATGAAAAGTTTTGGCTAAATGATCAAAGAAGTGCTGCATTTGAGCAAAGAGCTGGATCCTCAGAGCTCACAGAACTCCATTCTCCCAATAGGTTTTTTTTTTTTT